>JAMZAV010001466.1:0-262739 GCA_024449915.1 Sweltsa coloradensis
CAATGCACTGTTTATTCCAAGCTATGGCCTAGTTTCGTGGATCCCGCGACGATTCGGATACCTTCGATTTTTTCCCGTGATCTTCGTTCATGCTAGGACTGCAACTGACACCAAGCTCTAAAAGCCTTCTAAATTGTATTTATAGTCTACCCACTCAGTTATATAACAGTTGATATCAGTGGTATATTTCAGTATTATTGCATATTGTTAAGTTAAGAGCTGCCTGAACAAAGCTTGCTCTAGAGTAATACATTGTATTGTAGCCTATCTTCTCCACTGCTGTTGACTAATAGTCGGTAGCAGGTTCCTCCTTCATCTCCCATTTTCTCCTTCATCTTCCACACTTCCATATATTCCCTGTTAATCCCTTCCGAGCAAGGCCTCTTCTTGCTTCCACATATTCCCTGTTATATTCCCTTCCCAGCAGGGCCTCTTCTTGCTCTCTCATTGCTCTCGTGTCCATGTCACTCAATTCCCTCAATCTCTCAATCCCCCTCTCCCCCTAGTCTGGATACACCTTCGGCAGCAGCTTCAGCGATTTTTTGAAACCTGTCAACTTCTTATCCCCCACTATCCCCACAGAAAGACCATTCCACTCCACCACCGTTCTAGCCAGGAATAGTTCTTACCCCACATCCGTGGCCCATATACCTCTCTCGTACTTCCATAAATGGTCTCCTCTGGCTAAATAGTTAGTCCTTCTTAGATGTCCATTCATCTCTCCCCATCCCTCATGTGCCCTGGACACCCTGTACATCTTACCCAGCCTGTCCTTTCTTCTCCTATCCTCAAGCGACTCCCATCCAAGTTCCCTTACCATACTTGTAACACTCATCATAGTTCATAGGTCCTTATTAACTGCCCATAAATCATTTCATCCTTCCATCATTTCCTTTTGTTGAGTACTAGAATAGAATAGAATAGGTCTTTATTGAATAGGTCTTTATTGGCGAAGTTAAGCTCATCGCTTTTTTTCAACTTAACCATACACTGCAAGTAACAGATTCGAATAAAAAGGTATGAGTTTACAAATAGGAAAAAGTAATTTAGTATCTAGGATATAGTAGGTTTACCAGTAGACCTACATGTACCAGTACAATATGTACAGTACATGTACCTTCTCGCAGCTCTTTTCTGTACTGCCTCAATTTCACAAATTTCACCTTTCCTGTAGGGATCCCATATCGCTCACTGCGTATTCAATAACCGGCCTCACTATAGGGTTTTATATGCATGACCCTTTAGAAACCTACTTGCCCCTTTTAATGTACACATAACAAAATTCAGGCACCTAATCAGCCTTCGTACATTTCTTTCATTCTCATTGGCGTTTTTCTGGAGGCAATGTGGAACCCTACAAGAGGGCAGTGCCTCCGCCAGACGCCGACGACCATTGTTGCCAATTCCAATTCTCACGGTCTAGCTTGGCACAATGTAATTTGGACCTGTGATTTAGTTAACCAACAGTCACTATTTTTACTCCCTGCTTTGCGCTGTCAAATACGTAGGCCTACATGTACCAAGCATGGCAGTGACAGTTAGAAATGGCAGAAGACTGCCACTGGCGGAGCCACTACCCAGATGAGCAAGAGCCAACAAGTAGCAATTCAATAGGCCTAGGGCCTATAGTATTTTTTTTATTTAAAAAAAAATGTGTTTTTGTATCACTTTTGGAGCCTACACAAACACAGGCTAACAAAAATTAGTCCGATAATTTTTTTAAAGTGCCTTATTTTGGTGAAGGTGCCGGGTCCCAGGCTGTAGATTGCGTCTTGTCTGTTACACATGGTGAAAGTGCCGGGTCATTAAATGCGAGTGTGAGAATAAAACCGTAGTTAATTATTCGTTGGCCAGTCATGTACAAAATTACGATTTTTGTTGTGAAACCTAGGCCTCCGCCTACTGGTACCTTTTTTTTTTTTTAGAAAATAGGACTTAAAAATGTTTAAACGCATAGGCCTAAATTTCAAGAGGTTAAATGTTTGGGAAACTCAACCTTTTTCCCATCCCTATGTCAGACTATCTGATAATGACTCACACTCCTCACTCACATTCACATGGACCACTAGGCCTATTTATCTTAGCTCAAAGCCCAGGGACCTCTAGGTCAATCACTCATCCGACTTTCCTAGGTTTTCCTTCCTAGTGGACACGTGCTATGATCAAGCCTGCATCATCACAGTGCCAGACTATCTGATAATGACTCACCCCCCTCATGTACACAAGGACCACTATCTCTCTTGGCTCAATGCCCAAGAACCTCTAGGTCAATCACTCAAAACACTCATGAGCTGTTATCTTTGGCCTCACGCGCAATGCAACACATAAATTATTATTTGGCAATAGAGGCCCTCTGAGGGTAGTGTTCTGAATTCTTTAGTTTTTAAGGTAGACCTACCTTGAGCCTAAACCAGTTGAAAATAAAATTTTGATAAGTAGCCTTATTTGTTAGTTTGCTTAGGGCTAGGTATAGATGAGGCCTAAATGGCTAGTATACTTAAACTGGGCTGGGAACATAAATAAACATGTTTCAGTCGGGGGAAAGGTACAGAAGGACGACAGCTTACCTTAAAATCGTTGGTAGGTCGCACAGACAGAAGTTGATGAGTAGACAAGTTGCTGATACATTTTGGCCTTGTACGTTGTCTACACCCAGAAATGTTACCTTTTACCATACATCATTCGACCATAAAAGACTGCACAAATACCATACGGGCTATGTAATAAGAAAATTACGTGGGTAGGGCCTACCCGTATAGATAGCGTACCGGTATTGAAATCATCATTATTCATTACCTATCTATTGCCACGTCCAACTCTGCGTTGGGTCGGCATTGAAGACAGGCCTCTCCATCTTCTTCTGTCCTACCACCACTCCTCTCCTTCCACCACATTCCAGTCTCCTCCACGCTGTTCTACATCTTTTCTCACACTATTCTGCCATTGTTGTCGTGGTCTGCCCCTTGGTCTCCTACCTGGAATTTCTAATTCCGTCATCCTTCTCGGTAATCTTGATAATATATATAGGCCTATATATTTATGGTTTATTCCGTGTAGTCTACTTGCGTTTAATAACACTCAGCATTTCAAAACTATCTTTGAAGTTCCCTTTTAAATCATGAGATTGTAACCTATGTCCAAAAAACGGAAGAATAAACAAGAACAAAAACAAATAGGCATACCGGTACACCAACACAAAATTGCAGAATGCAGAATAAGATTTTTTTATTACCAACCCGCAAGGGTAGGCCTACCGGTACTCTTATGCTAAGTAAATAAATTTAGAGTGACCTACCTGTACCTAGGGGCCTACTCACTGTTTTTACTTGATTGCTGCAGATTTTGATCAAATTTTGCACGTAGGTACCCTACAGCATATCATGACAAGCGTCAAATGCTAAAAATAAAATAAGGCAACTTTTTCCAAATTTATGAGATCAAACATTTGACTCTGGACCCTTTCCTGAATCACTTATCCTAGAAATTTTAAATTGAAAGCTTCACCTCAAACATTTCACAAGATTCCTCTTAATGATTAGCCGTACTCGTTATAAAGCTCTCGTACCAATCTATCCAAGATAATTCTTAACAATGCTCTCGTACCAACCTACCTATCCAAGATAATCCTTAACATTGCTCTGTATAACAAACAAAGTTTAACTTCTAAAACGATTGTTTCAGCTACCATCCAACAAGACTATGGGGATTCAGCGGTCACGTGCAGACAATAATTCATAGTATTATCGGCCGGGTGCGTTGTCCTTGGCCCCTCGGTGATCGATGCTTCCTGAAACTGAAGGATGGCACCACGCTCACTTACGACTACTACCAGCCCATGGACCAATCACATGAAGGTAAACACCTCAGCTCGTCTTATATTACTAGCGTTCGACGCGGGCTAGAAAGCCGGTTGAATCTAGCATGTAAAACTCAACCATCGTTGTAACCCTTGTCTCAAGACCAAAAGACCAAAAAACACCACCCGAGACGGGTAATTGAAATGTGTTCAAAGCTGGTTTATGTACGCGGCTCCTCTATTCCACTTTCAACGAAGTGTAGGCCTACGTCATTACAACATTTCTATTCTTATTTCTAGATGATCTGACCATCGCTATTGTTCCTGGGATTGGAAATACTTCTGAGTCTGTGTATGTCCGAACGTTCGTACATTACGCACAATGCCATGGGTAAGTTAAGTTTACAAACTAACGTCCTACTTCTATGTAATGCTAAGTCCTATATTAGTGGTTTCCAAACTTGTTTCAAGAGCCAGGGGCCACACTAGTATCTCACAGCTTGTTGTGCAGGAGTAGGACTGATTCCCAAAGTTGCTGTACCATCAGTCAATCATGAATCAACCTTGTTCCGACATATCTTCATGAATAAAAAAGCTTAGTGTTACGAAATAATTAAGTACCCCTAGGCGTACTGAACCTACGTACGGTGATTTATTTTACCAATTTGTGTACTTGGGAAACTGATTTTCATAGAGAACCAGAAAATTTTTAAGTAGGCCTATCTACCTGGTCGGCCAGTGCATTTGAATAGTTTTAGTTTGTTGGTGTGAAGCTCAATAAATAAATTTTTGAGGTGTAACGGGGTTTAGTACGCCTGTACTATGTCAGCTTAAAAATAATTCCCGAAGAAGAGGCCTCTACAAAATCTCTTTTCAAATTGAGTAGGTGCCCAATATTCACTGTTCAGGATGGTGAAAATTCTACAGTGGTTATTTTTAAACTTTTCTACAGTGTTGAATGCAGATATAATTTTACTGATAAGTGATAATTATAACTCTTTTTTGGAAGTTTGTGCTTAATTGGTGAACGTAAGATTGCCGAGACCCATCATAACCACAATGTTTCCGATCAGTTTACAACTCCTTTCTCATGTAAAAAACACGTATTTCACTGTGGTATAAGCCTAGGCATCACCTTACTCTGAGGAAAGTAATACTGTAGTTCCTGTTAATCAGGATTTTAATAAATCACTTTCCTTTGCAGATACCGCTGCTGTGTTTTGAATCATGTTGGAGCCTTGGACTCTGTCAAGGTTACAGCACCCAGGGTTTTCTCATATGGTAAGTAGTATGACAGACATTAATCAAGTTTCCATCACGGGACTGCCCGCAAATGACATTAACTTGCCTTGCCCCTTAAAACTGTTGTCTGAGCTTGAGAAAACCAGGCTTTGACGCAGAACGCAGTGGTAAAGTCTGGATCTTCGTTTGATCTATCGGGTTATGGTTTGCACCAAAACGTTATTTAAGAATGTGTAATGCGGTATTGAAGCAGATTTTCCAAATATCGATCACTTTTATTATTAACTGGCCGTAAATTTGATACCAAACAGTTAATTTGTAGTATTTTCCCAAATTTGTGTAGGAGATAATAATTTGAAATTTCGAAATGTGGTTTGATAGCGACATGCGGTCATCCTTTCTGAACAACATCCCAAACAAGCAGATTTTTGGATGAATATTAAAGGTAAAAAAGTGGTCCGACTGTATGTGAAATCAGCTAGATTTGACGATCAAGAGTATTTTTAAGTGGGCATGTAACATTGTAAAAAAAGTTGGCCCGAGCTTGGCAAACAGCCTTAAATAAATGATATTACAAAATAATAACTTTCTACAACTCCTCCCTGACCTGACGCTCTGTGTCTTGTAGGCCACTCCGTGTGTGTGCGTGAGTGTGTGTGTGCATGTGCGGTGTGCCCTGGACCTGGTGTCTTGTAGGCCAACACGTGTGGTGCGTGACGTGTGGTGTTCATGTGCAGGTGTTGCCCTGGGACCTGACGCTTCTGTCTGAGGCCACACCGTCTGTGTGCGTGAGTGTGGGTGTGCATGGCATGTGTGCCCTTGACCTGATGCTCTGTGTCTTGTAGGCCACACCGAGTGAGTGTGTGTGTGCGTGTGTGCCCTGACCTGACGCTCTGTGGTCTGTAGGCCACTCTGTGGTGTGCGTAGTGTTTATGTGTGCATGTGCGTTGTGGCCGGAACCTGACGCTCTGTCTGTTAGGCAACACATGCGTGTGTGTTGCGTCATAGTGTGGCGTGTGTCGTCCCGTGGTGTGCGTGTGTGCCATGACTGAGCTCTGTTTTTTTCTCAGGTTCTCCCGAGGACTTCAACTCCATGGTGAACCACATCCTGGGCAAGTACACCAACACCTCCCTAGTCTGCATCGGCTTCTCGCTGGGCGGGAACCTCATCACCAAGTACATGGGCGAGACGGACAGGGTGCGCTCCCCGCGCATCATAGGGGGCATCTCCATCTGCCAGGGATACTGCGCCATAGAGTGAGTGTCTAGTTTGTTATCAATGCTGAGAGAGGAACGCAGGACTTAGTGGACCATCCACCGCAGTGATCCTGTCCCATCCTTAACTTAAAAGTAAAATAATATAAAATAATTCTGAAATAAATGTATGAGATGGAGAAGAGTGATAAATGTTGTCTAATGAAAGAGATAAAGAACATAATAGACGATTTTCAAAATCACCAGCGCCCTCTATATCGGGCGCGCAAAGCATTATGGGAGAAAGGGATTTACATTCTAAATGCCATATGCTCGGGTGTGTGGAGAACTGCGTTTCCAACAATGGCAGTGCAGTCAGCCACAATCCCAATCATATGGCATTTAGCATGTAAATGCACCTTTCTCCCATAATGCTTTGCAAAGGAGCGCGCATGCGCAGTTCATTCTGAAAATGGTCTATTGTGAGTTCAGATTCAGAAAAATGTTTATTCTCAAGAAAAAATAGATGCCTGGTTCATAGAACAAACACAAGAGAAGAGAATCACCGAGAGAAGCCCACTAAGCACAGTGCTCAGGAGCATATGTGGGCAGTTACAAGACACGTTAAATGCATCAACAATCACAAGATGTTAGCAAAGTTATAGTTTAAATTAATAGTACGTACAATATGAAAAAAATATGCAAGGAAGCAATTTATATGGTAAAAATTCTTAACTTAACCTAACATTGAATTGTTTTTTACCTGAATCCAGGTACTGAAGGCTAGAGACTCAAAACTAAACTAAACTGAACTAAAGAAATAGGCAAAAGAATTTTTATAAAAAATCTAGCCTTAAGACTAAGTTACAAGTAATAGGGTAGAACTGATTGTTGATTGGGTATTATGATTGTTGTTTATTGTTTATGATAGTGTTGAATTTACAATAAATTGTTGGTTAATAATTAATGAAGCCAATAGGAATAGCCAGAGGTAGTGAAAAATGGTGATAACGAAATTTGCGGATTTTTTTAAATGTCCTTTTTAGTGCCTAAAATGTAATATTGTCGACGAATTACATCATTTAGAGATGTCACAAAAACATATTTTGAAATACGCGAAATCGCGAAATCTCTGTATAGCGCAGAAATACGAACGAAATTGTTGAAACTGGCAAACCGAAGTACTCGCGAATTGATCCGTTAGATGCAAAATGTAAGTGTATGGTCAAGGTGCGGTCCAGTTTTGGTGAGGTGCCAGGTCACAGACTGAATATTTCGGGGCGGTAGGCGGTACAGTCATCACGCAACGCACGCGTCACGGCTTCACGGAATAACGCGGAAATAGCGCGTATTGACTCCACGGAAATGTCCCAAAACAGTGCTCAAATTTTATTTTTTGTGGATGACTTGAATCGATTTTAGGTCACATGACGATTCAACTTTTAATCGATGTCATCCTACTTAAGGGCTCCGTTTTGTTTTTTGATTTGGATTTTTCGAACGTTTACAATTTTCGAAACGCGAAAAACGCGAAATTTGTTTTAAACGAATTGCGTTTTTATATCACCTTTCATTACTCAGAAAGCCATCCTTTTCTAGCGGGTCATCATCAACTCAATAGTGCCAGGCTACCATTTGTTGTATGTGTAGTGTGATGTTGATTGGCCATTAAAACTAAGGCCTCATCGGAGTGTGGCTGGGAGTTAATAGTTCGGTAGTCTAGATTTCCCAGTAGTTGTGGATTAAGGTAACAAACAACTTTAAATTATCCGCAGTCACCATCAGCAGGTGAGAAATGTTGCCCCAGTCCTCTAACCTGAGCTGTATGTTTTGTTCCTTTCCCAATTTGTCCATTCTTCTCCAATCTACACTAGATTTCTTACAACAAGGTAAAGTACTGTAATTATGTCGTGTTGTTTCAGAACCACAAAGCGGCTTCTCAACTGGCAAAACTTCCGTCGCTTCTATCTGTACGTAATGACTGAGAACATGAAGTCCATCATCCTCAAACACCGGCATATTCTGCTGCAAGAAGAGGTCATTGTGAGGTGAGTCTAAGCCGGACTTGTTACACCCTAAGTAATTTGACTTTACGCATTACTAGAGGTAGTGAAGAATGGTGATGACGAAATTTGCAAAAAAATTTAATGTCCATTTTATTGACTAAAATGTAATATTTTGACAAATTACATCATTTAGAGATGGAAAAAAATACATTTTGAACACGCGAAATAACAAACAAAATTGTATGAAATTGGTCTAAATGCAAATTAACTTGCAAAATTGAACCTTTAGTGCCCAAAATGCCCCTGGGAGGATGGTGGAGGTGTCCCAAAATTTACTCGAATTTTGGTGGAGGTGCCAATCCAGACCGAACATTGCGCGTGCGGCAGGCAATACAGTAAACAGACGACAACGCAACATCGTTCCGTGACGTCACGGGCTCCACAGAAATAGCTAGATGATGACAATTTTTAATTTTTTTTATTGAATACCTACACCTTTGGATTTATACATGATATACTAGGCATCGGAAGTAAATCAAGTGTAATCTTTTACTGACACTCGCTCGGCAAATCTCGGATTTGTTTTAAAAGGCACCTTTAAAAGTCACACTGAGCTAGCACTAAATGGTAAATAAATACACAAAGCTAGACGACGGCTTGCCTTATTTATGTCACTTGAATAACTGGCCCTAAATGATTTCTACTCTAGAAATAAACCTGCGCTAAGGTTATGCAGTGTTTGGTGAGTCCATTTATATGTACGAACCTTGTGTTAGTATTAACTACGCCCTGGGCCCAGTGTTAGAAAGTCCCAATAGGCCAAACGCTACGTAAAATAGGGCCACCCTGTTTCCTCACGCGTCTGTTAGATGACGTCAGCGAGTGACAGCTCTGTGAATATAAAGACGCCAGAATGAACCGAATATTCACCACAAGCGAGGTCGATAAGTAGGTGTCTCCAGACCCCTTGATTAACTTCTGACGCCTAGTGTACAAATATAGGCAATGATACATAAAATAATAATAATAGATAGGCTGACAATCTATTAATGACAGAAAGATTTTTCTGCAATAATGTAGTAAATTCTAAGCACTTAAAAATTAAGGTCTGGGATGGAACATGTATATCTTATATATTTAAATTTTAAACCATCTTTTGACTGAATCAATAAATATTAAAAACCTACCTACTGGGTACTCTTTCATTTTTTTTTTAAAATAGCACCAGAACTTGTTTTAACATCATTCTCCGCAAGTGGCAAAGGGTGACAACACACAAGGATCGTTTACTATCGGGGCACACGTTGGCGATCCTCGTCACCCCTCTAAAAGTACTATTTAGTATTTATATAATAATACAAGAGTGAAGTGATGGTTGTGGGGGGAATAGGACAAAGATTGTTCTTAGAGGAGAAGAACTAGGCCTAGTAGAGATTATTGTTAATAATTAATAATTATATAATATAAAACCAAATAGTTATAATTTATTATCTCACCTTAGTATCAAAATAATATTATCATCATAATGATTGTGTACATCACATAATTAGAGATGTGCAAAAATGGTGACAACGAAATTCGCGAATTTTTTTAAAGTTGCAATAATCCCTTCAAATTCAGTTTGCACATGAATCTCATGAATTGTGATTGAATGGTACCAATTTCCAATTCGCGAAATTTCGCGAAATTTTAGTTGATACCGCGAACTAGTGGCAAAATTAGCAATTATGTCCTTAAATGCGAATTAGGTCGCGAAATTTTAAAAAATAAAAAAATTTCAAAGTTTTGGTGGAGGTGCCGGGTCGAAGTCGAAATCAAATTAATGCTTGCTGGTAGATATGGTGGAGGCGCCGGGTCATACAACGCGATTGTGAGATCTTAATAAGTTAATAATCGTTTGAACGAGAGTAAGCTCAAAATACTTCAAATCCATATCAAAAGACACATGAAAAATGCATAATTTCGTAAATTTGGTGGAGGTGCCGGGTAGACGAAATTAATTCTGGTAAAAACTGTCGGAAACTTTGAAAACTGAAGGCTGAAATTGAGCTTAAAATTAAAACTGATTCTGAACTTCACTCTCATGAGCTTGTTTTTCTTTTAAATCATTAAAATCAATCAATCAATCAATCAATCATTTTTTTTTTTTTATTATTATTTTTTTAAAGTTGTGCATGAGAAAATTGTGTTTTTTGGTAAATCGCGACAAATCGCGAATTTTTATTTTTAAGGCGCGAATTTTCAAACTTTAAAAAAACATTTTTGCACATCTCTACACATAATACATGTAAAACTGGGATGTCCCTAGTACATGAAAGCTAATTGGTAATTGCCGAATCGGCTATTTAATTAATTGAATTAGGATAGGCCTACAAACACAAAGTCAAAAGACTAAAATAGAAGACACATTATCTAGTCCAAAACTAGCTACTAATAAGGCTTTTGTTTACTTAATATTTATTTAGGTAGGGACACTAGGATGAATCGTTTATTTACATGATATGAACTTGGCATCCTATCTAATAACCAACATATGTCTAATTAATTACTATGCCTGGTTAGGGATTTTCCCATGATACAACATTCACCTGAAGAAAGTCAAACATTATTACAGTAGTAGGCCTAGGTCTATGAGCCACGTACGGCCACAATTCTTAAAAGTGGTTGAAAGTAAATCTACTCGACACTTGTAGGTCAGTATGCATGAGTGTACGAATACAAAGCATTGTTTAAAAGCCCATTCAAGATTACAGTCTTATTTCTGGCTGATAAAGCCCTTATCATAGTGTCGTGTTTACTTTATGTTTACCATACCGGTACTAGTATTGGCACTTTCTACGACCTTGGAGAAACAATGAGACTTGAGAATAGAAGCCTGTGACTCCATGCATAATACATTCGTAATGTTAATACAAAGCTTTCAGAACATCTGAACAATCAGGGCATTATGGTTCACACAAATAGTTAGTTAGGTATTGTATTTTATTTACAGCTGTTGAAATGACATTCAAGATGACATAACGAATAACTTAAGCATTGGCTTGTCCTTACAGATATGTACATTGAGTAGGCCTATCTTACAAACTAAGTATAAACTATACCAGCAGTTCTTAAAGTGGGGGGCACGGGCCGAGGGTTGCATGTAAGGTGGCTCAGTACTTGCGGAAAATGTTAATGCTTGAAGTAGGCCTACTGTATTTATGCGAGTATAGGCCTCGGATATATTTGAAATTGTGAAGTTCAAAAAGTTGGGTGCGGCCATTTTGTGAAGCCATTTATCAATAGTATTTATATCCAAATCTTTAAAATCTGAGTGGTCAAAATAAGGGTGCGGCCTTTACTCGAGGGCGGCCTATAAGCTAGTAAATACGGTATGCAAAAATTGCTGTCATAGGGTTTCACTGCATTCTTGGTACCTACTGTTAAAAATTAAAAAATCATTTTCAGAATTCATGTTTTTTTAGTCTGCAAAGTAGGCCTGCAGTTTCCAGTTGCAAATGTTTTTAGTTAAGGCTGTGTGTTCACCAAAAACCAAAATCCAAAATATGCATAAAACAGTAGTTAGAGTATGAATCACACAACTTTGAATGACCTTTTGACACTGTTCGGCGGCCATTTTTCATGTTAACCACTAGAACAAAATTGGAGGTCTAATTGAAAACGTACTTTTAAAAATATTAATGAATTATACACGGTGCATTATTAAATAAAAATACCAAATTATTGTTTAGAAGATTAATTTAATGTAATCTGGACGATCAAATTCATTGAAAGTAATAAATAACAAACAATGTCAAGTCATTATTCGTTTTCACAGTTGACAACAATGGTTTTATTTTATTGACCAATGAGCGATCTTCCCAATACCACTTTCATACAATTAGCTAAAATATTACTAGAGGTCTGTCGTCTGCACAGCACAGATAGGCCCTAGCCTACGTCGTCTGCTTTAATCTTGTTTCTGACTAATTTCTTTACTTGGTTGCTCTTCTGAGTTCTGGGCTTGACTAATTATTAATTAATAATATTTTAATGTTATGAAGGCCTAGCCTAAGTATTGATTAAATGAGTAGGTCTATCAATTGTCTTATGTTGAAGTAAAGTAGGTCTTTGCCACTAAGCAATGCACTAATAGGGCCCGCGGGAAAAAAACAGTCAGTAAGCCAACCAATTAGGTAGGGCCTAGGTGCCTAAACAGTAAATACGTACAAGACAACGGTTATAGACCTAAGGCTTTTAGAAAAAATACTTTCAATATTCCTTTTGGGGGGTAGGGCTATAAATACTAGGCCTAGGCCTAGGCTACACTACCTGGGTTGGGCGGATGCTAGACTACGCGTAGCCCAGGCTAGGCCTAGTTTCCCCAAATTAAACACATATCACAAGAATTTCCCAGTTTTATCAATGTAGGACTAGATCTAGCTAGCCTAGGCTGCATATTGAAGCTAGGCCTGGGCTTTTGCCCCCCCCCCCCAACCACCAAAAAGAGAAATTGCATAGACTAGGCCTGGCCCTAGGCTAGGCTAGAACAAAGTGTATAATAGTATCCTTGCCCTAGGGGGAGGGCCTAGTTCAATTTTTATGCAAATATAATTGTGTTGATTAAAATAAAATAACAATTATATAAGACAAAGAATTTTAATATCCAAAACAACTCGGTGACAAAACATAACACGCAATGACAGTATCCTAATGAAACATAACCTCCAACGTTTGGAATGGTCTGTTGACATACACCTAGTTCGTCACCTCGCCACACGCACGCAGCGCACGGAGTAGAAAAATGATGCTAGCAATTTTATTTTTCTTGTGTTGGTTATGCCGATTTAAACAAATGCAACTTTGAAGGTCGTTCAATCTAGGCTGAATCACACTCTAGTAGTATGATCATTAATCACAGTCTTTTGAAAAGATCAAAATATATTTTTTTGATTTTTTTTAAAGATGCATTTTTTCGCTATTGCTACTTTTTTGAACGATTTTTGGTGCCAAGTTTTGCCAAAGGTATACCATTTGGATGACTGATATTTTTATTGTAGCTTACACTCATCTTTAACTATAGAATGAGATATTTTGAAATGTGTATCTTCAATACCTTACATCACAGATAATAGAGTACTGCTTACATTATACAGTGTTTTACATTTTATGGTAGGCCTACTTTTGTGGTACTATTTGTACCGCCAAAAGAAAAGTAAATAAAGATCTTAAGATCTGAAAGCTTAGATGTAGGTAGTTCCTAATTATAAATAATTATATGTAGAGTATGTTACAATTACGAACAGGCCAATCGGCTAGTTTAGTCATCATCATATCATATCATACTATATGTAGAGTATAGATCGGAGAAGGGTTGACAGGTTGGGAAAGCAAAGAGAACATAAATCCCAGCCTGAAGGGCTGGGGGCGACAAAACTTTTCACCTGCTGATGACAACTGCAGCTAATTTAAAGTTGTTACCTTAATCCACGACGCGTTTCGTCCTTCTGGGACTCATCAGGCGGATGGTGCCCACTAAAAATCAGCTAACTACATGCAAACAAAACTCACAACACATAACCAAATTCTGCATGCATGTTGTCATCATCAGCAAGGTTACTTCAAACACCATTCATACTGAGCCACACCGTCAGCACAACCAGTAAGGGGCTTCCCTCCCAACTCTAGTGCTCGGGAGACAAAACATCCATGACTCACCCTGGATTCGAACCAGGACCCTTGGCAACAAGAGAAAAGCTGCCCCTTCTGTTGTTGCTCGGCCAGGGTGCCTCTTCATTCATACTTGGAGAAAGGGTTAGAGATAGGAAGTAGGGATGACATCGGGTACTCGGGTACCCGACTCCTACCCGACTCCTATTGGAGTCGACTCCATTTTCAAGGAGTAGGGGTAAAAATTAAAAAAAATTTTTTTTTTTGATAAATTGTATGAGATTGCACTTGTTGTCTCGTTAGTCGTTATCTTATCTCAAAACGTAGACATAACAAATCAGCGAGAGTCTTGGCCGGGCCAAGAGACAAGCAAGCTAGTGATACATAGCGGGTGGAGGGTGAGGGGGGGGGAATGGCCGGACAGCGTTGTGCAACCCCACTGAAAATCAGTTATATAACTGAGTGGGTACTCATACAATTTATTTATTATTTATTTAACTATAGAGTAGTGGGCTAAAAAAAACTTTTGCATAAAAAAAATTCATTTTTTATTTTATTTATTTTTTTATTGCGGATCGGGGAGTCGACTCCTACCCGGTTCCTAAATCTCCGGAGTCGACTCCAATATTTGCTACCCGATGTCATCACTAATAGGAAGGGTGGAAAGTCACACAACAGCACAACCAGTGAGGGGGCTTCCCTCCTAGACTCTGGTGCTTGGGCGACAAAACAACCATGTCTTAATCTGGATTTGAACCAAGGCCCGTGGCAACGAGAGAGACTGTCCTACTAATTGTGACTGGGATCAGAATACGAAAGGAAAAGACACTACAAGTTGCAAGCTCTTGGCTATGGCACAGGCACATGTGCTTTACTAGCTCTTGGCTGCAGGTGAAGAGGTTGAAGGAAAAGAAGAGTAGGGTCTAACAGGTTCATCACCTGCTTGGGCCCCTCAGCAGGACAAGGAGTCAACCTTGTAAGAAACAAGGAAACACGGACCCACCAGAGGGTGTAGTAGGGTCGCCCATCTCAACCCCAAAGGTGAAGACAGATAGAAAGTGAAAGTGATAGGGTGTCAATCGACTGGTTGGTTCTAGTGTGAAAAATGCCTATCGGCTAGTTAAAGCCATTGTCCGAGTTTCCAACAAGTGTCTTTTAAATAACTCTTAAGATTATTTATGAAAAGAATGTATTTGCAAAAAATGCCTATTGAGGGTGGTGTGGGTCGTATGGGGCTTTCTTTTCAACCCGCGCGAAATAATTTTGACGTCAGTGCTGGGCACGGTCCTCGCTCTTGCTACCTGCTACGGAGCGAGCTATTCAGTGTGTACGTCGGACGTCCGAACTCTTTAGTTTGCCGTTTAGTTTTGTAAATGTGAATTGTAGTTTCATATCATACGTGTTTTATATTTATATTTACACTAGCGCTGATCATCGTGAATGTTACCTGATTTTAGTTATTAGCACTAGTGTTTTAATTTGACATTTTGAGCGAGTTTTTAGTGGCAATGTTTAACTTTGTGTCAGCCTGAGTAGTTGCAAGTTGTAACTTGTAATTTTTCACATATTTACATTCAAAACTACTATTTCGTGTTTTATAACTCAAACTGTGACTCGCGTGTGGTGAATAGTTACATATCTGTGCTCAGGGCCAACGTAAGCGAGATTACATTTGGCCACCCCCAGTGGTGTCATCCAAAAATTATTTAAAGGTAAACGATTTTTGAAAAAATAAATTACACCATACTACAGTAGTTATTTCCTCATGTTTTAACTGAAAAAAGGCAAGTCAAGGGATTTCAGTTTTGTTTATGAAGGATATACACGAAGTTTATTTTGGACGTAAAAAAATGTCAATTATTGATTGCCTAACTAAACCATCATGTGTATAAAAGAAAGTTTTGCACAATAATAAAGACATTTTTGAAATAACTTAAATTTATATCTCAATAAAACTAAAACTAAACTTTCTGCACTCGGATCTAAAAACTTTAAAAATGCACGTAAAGTTAAATATGTTACCCCCCACCCCCTGTTCATACGCCACTGCTGGACAGATAAAACGACACGAGGGCGGAGAGTGGTAGCTATACTCCTCACTCGGCACTAGTTTCGGAAAGAATTGTGTTACTCTCGTAATCAGTCCAAAAAAATCAAGCCAGAAATTAAAAAATCCATCTCTGCGGGGTAAATCAATTACACTTACGGCAGTGTTAACCGATTAATGAAATTGAGAAAGTCAAACAATAAACCATCGAAAATCTGAAATCTGAGCTTCCATGATCTGAATGAATCTTTTGGCCGCCTTTTGCATTCGATCGAGAGGTGACAATGCGGGAGTACAGATTCATGTGAAACGTTAATATTTGGTAAAGTGTTGAATGTTACATTTTTGTTATACTATAAAAACTTTAAAAATTTAGTTTCTATTCAGAAACAGTGGTATTTATCTTGTTCTTTCAACATGTAAAATTGGTTATTAGAAATGTCAGGGCGGCAATGCCACCCCTAGGAAATTCACCATAAGCGGCCGCTTACGGCACGGCAGCGAGCTTGAGCGAGGCCTTCCTCGGCTGGAGCCAGCCTAGCAGGTAGCCCTGCAGTGACGTCACCATAGGCGGCCTACGCGCTGTGCAGGGCTTTAGTAAAAGCGTGATTATTTGAGTTCCATAAGTCTCAGCGACCTGGATTTTGTTGTATTGTTCTTGAATTGAATCGAGGCACCTTCTGAGGAGCTTGTTACGCAAACCGAGACCATTCCTTTAAATCGGAGAAGGGTTGACAGGTTGGGAAAGCAAAGAGAACATAAATCCCAGCCTGAAGGGCTGGGGCATATATGTAGAGTATGTAATTTAGACTCTTAAATTTGTCCACGCTTGATGGTCAGTATCAAATGTTAACTTATTTGTATGAGCCCCATTACTTAATTGTGACTTCCAATGCTAGTGAGCGTTAGTTAGCCAGCTAGTGCTTTGTTGACGTTGCAGTCGTCAGATATGATGCTCATCATCCTGACACGGATCACTGCACTAAGCATTGAAGTCTGTTAATGTGTCTTGTTAAAAGTCTTGTTCTTGCATTTTTAAGTGTAACTTGAGTATAGTATAAATGAGTTTTGTTCTTGTGTTTTTAGGTGTAACTTGAACGAGCGAGATATAATCGCCGCAGCCACGTTGCCAGAGCTAGACGATGCATATACTAGGTACGTACCAGCTGCAGTTACTAACTAATTATATGAGACAGCTAGCCTATATGGTTAGTGGTTACACAATTTTGTAATATTTTTTCCCATCTCTGTTGAGACATTAGGATACATATATATGCGGGATGCCTATAGTAGTATATTAATAATAATAATCATCATAACTCAGTTCCAACTATGTTGGGTTGAGTGGTGGTTTTCCACCATTATCTAGGGCATGAAACTGTGGATACTAAGCTTCCCAGACTCATGTTTTTTTCCTATATCAAACCCTTTCCCTTTCCCACCAATTTACTCCCTCTCTTGCCCTCCCAAGCTTTACTTTCCCAAACATCCCCCACACTCATCTCTTTTCAAGTCTTCTTGAAATAATATTTCCCATTTCTCTCTTGGCCTTCCTACTTTTCTTTTTCTCTCCTCTGCTGCTTCAAATTCTCGTCAAATAGTATAGTAGGCCTAGTATATCTTCATACAATTTTATGTTTAGTGAATACTGACTAGACTTTAAAATCAATTGGGAACTAAGCATTAACTTTTCCTTTCGTTATTCTTCAAGTACGGTAAAGGTACTGATGATATCGACAGAAGCTTATATTGATCTTGCTGAACCTACTTATCTCCGTGGTTGGTATTTGTTGACAGGAAGGTGCACAACTTTGACTCTGTGATTGAGATGTACAAGTGGAGCTCTTGTGTGAACTACATGAAGAACATCTCCACTCCCATGATCTTCATCAACGCTCGCGACGACCCGATTGTTCCCGAAGAGGTGCTCCAGCCAATAAGAGACTTTGCTTGTGAGTATTCCAGTCCATTACACTCGTAGATCGCATAATATATTGTATGTCTACTTTGAATTCTAGGGATGGTACAAGTAAACGTGTACACGCCGCGAGGCACATAATATACGTTTATTAATTATCCTTGGATCAGTAAACGATTTTTATTTTACCGTATTGGACCGAATATAGCACGGCCTCCAATTTTTCTGAATCATTTCAAGAAAAAATAAAAATGAAAATAAATAAAAATGTACAAGAAACATTTTTTATTTACAATACAATGAATAAATAGCCTACAGTTTCACTCTTACAACAAAACATGTATTCAGTATTCACTATTCACATATCTCTACTATTAATAAATAGCCTACTAGCCTACATAGCCTAAATAGGTAATATGATGGGATCTTATAATTCGTAAATTTTGGCATGTGTTTAGTTCTTCAATTTTATCAAGTCCCTCTTGCTGACTCTCGTGTTCCAGCCAATCACAGCAAAGCTCTCTACCTGGAGGTGGCGCACGGTGGCCATCTTGGTTTCTACGAGGGAGGTCTCATCTATCCGAACCCGATCACCTGGCTGGACCGCACGGTCGTGTCGCTGGTGGGCTCGCTGACGTTGTTTCACGCCGACACGACCATGAAGAGGCAGGAATCTCACTGATGGGCTCTTGTTCCGTAGGTACAGGGAGAACACGTGTTGGGCACTAATGTCCGAGGGTCTCTCGTCTAATAGTCTCGGAAAGCCAAGGTGCTTCCGTTTGCGCGTCAGAGCGAAGATGCACGGCTCTTAATTTAAAGAATAGGCTATTTTAAAGTAGCCTTGTCACTATCATAAACATAGGCAGATGCGAGTCAGTAGTAATGGCATGGGCCTTCCTAAGCTTCTACAGATGCGAGTCAGTAGTCATGGGCCTGCCTAGGCTTCTACATGTGGTTAGGATTACTCTTACGTTCCGTTGTCTTCTGCTGTTTTCTCCTATGTTGCAGTTTTCATTCAGTCGATTTTGGTTCTTTTCAACATTCACTCATATTGACAGCAGTATTTTAAGGTAAAATATATTGACTAATATTTAATGTTTTAACATTTGAAGTTTATTTTGTTAAAGTGTACAATATTAATTTGAAACAGTCGTTTTATATATATATAAATATGTAGGTAGTACTTCGATAATTAATTAATACTAATTATACATTCAAAATTATACGTGCAAGTTTATGTATTTGCAACATTAGACAGACCACCCGGTTTTATTAGTTAGCAAGACGCAATGTGTGCGTTACAAACTCGTACAGTACTGAATGCGTTGAATCTTAGGACGTCAATCTCATTGTGTCAAAATGTGTGATCACCGGCAGTTGATCTGTATCTCTAGTCTCGGTTCGGTGGGGTGAAACCGGTGGTTGGCGGTAAAGAAAAGCTTGTGTTGTTTGTTGTGCACATAAAAACACAACAGAAGAATGTGTTCATTCCTCGTTTCGAAACTGCGTTTGTTGTGTGCGGTGCGACCCTGTTATGCAATGCTGCTTTCTTAACCAAGTTATGTGTCGCGAGTACTAGTGTACATAATATTATATAAAATATATGCGTAGGTATAGATAAGGCTTAAATGGCTAGGTTAATTAAACTGGGAACATGAATAAACATATTTCACTGGTGAGAAAAGGTACAGAAGGACGACAGCTTACCTTAAAAAACGTTAAGTAGGACACACAGATAAAGTCTCTACTCACGCTGAGTGATAAAGACCACCAGTTGGTGGAAACGTATCAGCAACTTCTATTTGTGTCTTTGCGACCTACCGAACGGTTTTAAGGTAAGCTGCCGTCCTTCTGTACCTTTTCCCTCACAGAAACATGTTAATTCATGTTGCCAGTTTAATGTGCATATTTAGTCCAAATGTATTCGGTGGCAGGTATGCAATCAAGCAACGTCGCGGATGGAAGTAAATCGTATAGTGCGATGTGAAACATTTCTCAATAATGTATTCGAGGACGCATATTGAAAGTAGCTCAAGCTGTGTCATGTCCAAGTACTCTATGCGCTCCTAAGGGGAATCGCAATATTGCGATATACTACTTATGAATGTTGCCAAATGTTGTACATAGGCTGCCTTGGTTGGGAAGAATGGCAGTTTAATTATTCCATATTGAAAATAAATTCAAATAAAATTTCTTAGATGTTAGAGGTTATGCTATTTTTATAAATTGATTTACTATAGTTAAGGTTTACGAAATAAATTTGAAGGACAGTTCCACACGTTATGCCTAGGTTGTATGGATCAGTTTGTACTTTGTACTATCTTGTTAGTTGTTACTTGTTAGTCTTGGAAGAGTTATGCACATACAAATATTGATCGGGAAATATTGAGAGTTGAAAATCAAGAAAACTCTGCACAATTAAACATTTGGATTCAAAATCCCCAATTAAGGGATTTTCACTCCCCTTATTTTTCTTATACATACAAAGTAAAGTAACTGTATTAGTTAGTACATTCTTGTTTAATTGGATCTTAATGTCGAATATTCCCTTTTTTAAGTTCTTGAGAGGATTATGTTGTGCTTGCTTTGTGCATAAAATTATGTTACTCATTAGGCTAGTTGCTTCAACCTAGTCCAGTTTAATGATGAAGTAAACGACGTAACCTAACTTTTCCTTAATGTGTGGAACTGGTTCAGTTGTTAAAACATTGCTTATTAAAGTAAACATTCTAGGAGCACAGTAACAAAAAACTTTATTTACTTATGTCATGCTGGAAACCTATGACATGAGCAAAGAAACTACACAAGTCTTATTCCACACATAGTTTAGACGTCTTCTTTCATGCTGTGCTTGGTAGAAATCTAGGATCTTGTTCTTAAAGATGCCCAACATTTTCTTTATAAACTGAAGAGAAGAAGTATCGTTTACAATTTGATTTTTATGTTACATTCTTTGGTGGACCGGTTCCAGGATAGTAGTGGATCTGATGCTTTCCATACCCGGGCACTTTAAAATACAATGAAAGCTTACAATTGCATGGGGAACAAATTGTTTATGCTTATCTTATTAAGTTATTTGTCATACTCACAAGAGTATATTTTGATATTTTATGTATGAGCTTGCAAAACACCGGCTCAGTAATAGCCATTGCAATGAAATGAATGTTCTTAACCACTTGTGTGCCACAGGTGGCAGTAGTACAGCTACCTACCTATTGTGTGTTTATCTATTCTGGTTGCTGTTTATCTCTTTCATTGTTTAAATTACTGTTTGTACACTCCAAGAGAATATTTCTTGTATGTCTATCTTCTTCTCTTGATGTTAGTAAAAAATAGCCTAGGTAATCTTATGAGACGTAGTCTGCATTTCAAGGTGTTGCCGGACAGTATTTTGTGTCGTTGCACAATCATTGCATTTATATTTTGTTTGTATTTTTAGTACTATCTACAGTACTCTGTACTATAGTGGTCCCAACAAAAGAATGCAGATGGCTCGAAATTGTTTTCCCAACATAACAACTTTGTCAATTCTATTCACGCTAGCTCAGCGTGGATCTTGCACACGGAGGAACTCGGTAATCTAGCACAGATAATTTTTGCTTGCAGTGCTAAAAGATATTTCTCTTTCATACACAAAGGCGACATTCCATTTACCGCGCATTCATTCTACCCCCACCACTACCAAGCATCTGCATTCTTTCGTTGGAGCAAGTATATGTAGTATTTACTTACTGTTGGCCTAATGTTTGCAGTGGGTGGAACCTTGCTTAAAACAGTTGTTTGGCAAGCCGCAGTGCGCACCTAAGCTCAGCAAGTGTTGCACTGACTGATCCAGTGAAATAGTGGATGTTTATTTTATGCCAATGCGTCGCACATTTAAACTCTGCTGTGTAACTAGTTAGTTTGGTTCACGACTGAACACAAAGTGGTGACACTGTACTGTGCACACTGTTATTATAGTGGTCCCAACAAAAGAATGCAGGTGGCTCGAAATTGTTTTCCCAACATAACAACTTTGTCAATTCTATTCACGCTAGCTCAGAGTGGATCTAGCACACGGAGGAACTCTGTGATGTAGCACAGATAATTTTTGCTTGCATTGGTAAAAGATATTTCTCTTTCATACACAAAGGCGACATTCCTTTTACCGCACATTCATTCTACCCCCACCACTACCAAGCATCTGCATTCTTTCGTTGGAGCAAGTATACTACGTATTATCTCAAGCAAAGGCACAAACTATTTTAAGTAGGGATGCACAGGGTAATTCATATTATTGTTTGTTAATTAATATTAGTTAACATGTTTATAATTAATCTACATATTATGAAAATATTGAATTGTATATTTTCTGAAAAGCCCCTTAAAACTTATGTGTATAACAAATTATTAGAACCATTCCTGACGATCATACGGCTGCTATGATTATAAATCAATAATTTGTCATTTCATGACTACAGAGTGCTAAAATATTTCAGAATGATATTTCTTGCAGAAAAAGATTTGGATGTCTGTCTGTTCAATGATGGTGATTTAAGTGATTTTTTTCTCTTTACGTCTCTATTAAATTGCAATATTGCTATTCGAGGTGATGAGTGGTGATAGATGAGGCCGATGTCTCACGTAGACTCAAACCTGCGTCCTCCTAGTGTCTTAAGCTTCGAACTACCGGCGTATGAGGCACCACGAACGGCCTTGTCCGTTGGGAAATTTATTTGACATAAATTCTACGAACATTATCGTTCAATAATGCATTCAGGCTTTTGATTATCGAATCGTTTCTTTTTATTTTATCGTTGTGCATCCCTAACTATAAGTTGTTACTGGCAGGACTTGTAAGACATTGAGAGCTTGTTTTGACTGCTCATTCATTGTAGCCATGGTCTTCTGTAGAGTTTTCAACCCACCTAGTACACAAGTACGTGTTAATACTGATTTATCTCTACACCACACTGTGGCTACAATAAACTAGCAGTATTATTGTGAAACAATATAGGTTCTCATTGTTCAGTCCATGTCAGAATATTGCACATTAATAATTGTAACCAAGTTTTATATTTAACTGCAACATGTACTTTGCATTTACCTTACAAGAAATGGTACTATTATCTGCATTAACTTTAGAAGGAACCAAACTGGAAATCACTTTATTGTGTGGGTGGGATTTGTCAGCCCGGTTCGTTTGAATCCGTGTAGACAGTGTTCAAGTGTGGGTCGTGGCGGGGCGGCGAGGGAACCCAACTTTTGACCCACAACGACTCACGTAGCCTATTAGCCTCTCGGCAGGTGCATGTTGCAACAACTTACAACGGTTGCTTTGGGTCAGAGTGTGGCAAGTGGGCTTATGTTGCAAAGCTGTCGTTATACTTTGAATTACGCACATTCGAACCAGCCTTCTCGGAATCTCAACCACTCTCCGTGGTTCCTTTAAAAGTTGCGCTCGGGTATTAAGGGTATTTTCAAGAGGTTCCACTGTGTAATTGCTGCCAACATTACACTCCTGCCCAAGATAATGTGGCATTGAAGCATTCCCCAGTCGTCGCATTTCTATTTTATTTAACAATGCTGTTCAAACGCCTCACTTTCAGTTCTTAGCTTTATTGAAACAACTTTCTGATTTTGTCATTAATGCAGCTTCTCTAATACTTGTTGATTGTTTAGAGTATTGACTTTTACAATTTCTTTTGGTAGCTATACTCTGCAGTACAACTATCAAATAGGTAATCAACTCAATTTTAAATTTTGTGTTCTGATGGTTGACTTTTTTTACAACTGGTACATAATACAATATTCATTGTATTAAATACACCATTCATACATTACAAAAAAATTAAATTTACCTATATCATGGGAATTAGCGTGTTGTAGGGTGCAAGTAATGTATGCCCCTCTTCAGGTGAACTAGGTATGTTGTGGATAGAACAATAATTGTGAAGGGATGTTTAGGAGGACTCAATCCCTTGCATTCCTATTAACAACTGAGGTTAACCTTGGAAAAACCTTCAGTGAGGATTGCCGGTCACGGCGGGATTTGAACCCTGGACCTCTAGAATCAGAGTCCAGACATACCGGTAAATATCCCTTGACAATTTATTTATTTCGATTCCGTTTTAATGGGCTTATTAAATGTTGGGATCTCCGAGCTTAAAAACTTCCAGATACTATACAGTATTCAAATTATTTTACGTTTTTTTTTAAACCATCAATATTGTGTGGTTTTATTAATGCTTACAATTTTCTATTTTATAAAACAAATCTTTTACGGGGAAATAATATTTTGATATTCTTTTTTTTTTACACATGCCAAACTTTGTTTAATGCCATCTATTAGGAATCAGTTGTCTGATTTAGATAGGTTAATGTTATTCATTTTTGCAATTAATTACTAACACTTAAAAATAATGTAGTATTATGGATTTTACATTCCTATTTTTCTTTATGTGCCAAGCAATAAAATTAGTATATGCTAACACTCACCAAATAGTAGTTTAAGCTTTAACGTGTGGCTATTTCACACTTACTACCTTGTTGTGCAATGCACTTAGACTATAGTGCGTGCATTTACTTTAGGAGTTACTTTATACACGATACACGAGATTCTAGTGATGTTTGATGATGTTTACACGAGCCCGATGTTTATACCTGTCATTTTTCTGATATGCTGTAGTAAAAAATTGCCATCACCATAAAATAAAGTATTTGTCTGTCAACACAAGGATAATAATCTTATACCAAAGAAACGTATTTTAAGGTGATAATATTGCAATTCTTTCCTAAATAACACGGCCATAATTATTATTATCTATATCGAAAACTTGACAATATTTTCTGACAATAACAATATTGTATCCAAGTAGGCCTACTGATATCATTGAACATCACTAATATATTATACATTAAACTGCACACACATGCATATGCAACGAGTGCATATGCACTTCAATGTTCAGAGAATGTTAACCATTTAATATTAATATTGAACAATTTTTATATTATTTAATCAATGTATGCTGGGTACATTTAATTATTATTGGATTCATTTTGTTGAAAAGTGGTAAAAGGGAAATTGTGTGTTATGTAGTTATCTAAAGTAACAAGCCGCCCATGTATATACTATATATTACGCTAATACATTCTGTACATTCTGGCTTTCGTGTAAATACGGTTGATTCATGTGCTTGATAGATTTGCTCGCGTGGTTGGTTATCAATATATAATGTTGTTTGTGCGTGAGTTCTTCCAGGGGAATGGAAGAAATCTTACCATATTGTAGAACAAACAAAAAGAAATTAATGTGTTGATTTTCCCATGGAGAGTCATTTAAATGGTGTTTCTCGACGGTCGGCCCTAAAGTCAGCATTTCGTGCCGTTTGTTAGGTTACCGTGGGTCTTAAATTGTTATGAATGCCAATGTGTTTCCAATTTAAGTAATCGGTACTTGCCGTAATTAATACCGAATCGCGGGCGCGTTTGTCTTCTCGTTATATGAGGCAGATTGAACCGGTAGAATTATATTTCAATATACTACTTTTGATACAGTTTTGTCATCCCAATGCAGTATATATTATATTCAAGAGTTAAAAGTATTTTATAAATTCAAGTCGTATGCCTTCTATAATCTACATTCATTCATGCCAAGTCACAAAGACATCACACAAATTGTCCTCCTTTGTAAATCAGTTTTTATGACTAAATACAATATCTAGACCCTTATTTCCAACTTAGAAGTCGGGTCCGGAGCTTTATGCCGGAGTTTTTCCACGGTTTGCCTCTCATTTAGCCTTGAGGTTAATGATAATATGTGATTTTGATCCCATCTGGTCTAGGTAAAAACAAATAATTTAATGACAAATGTATCAAAAATGTCTCGTTCCAAAATGTTGCTCACCATATCTCGATTGTGACGATTACTCACGACAACCTAACAAACTTAAAACTGGAGTGTTAAGGTTGTGTGCAAGACTGATTATAATAAACATAATATTCTTTCCGATACACAAGGCCAAGTACAATACAATGTAAATGAGAACTTTTTGCTAACCTATGGCCGATTCAGTTGAGAAACACCAACTTCGGAGCATTTATAAACTATAGGTACGCACCGGTACCATACCAAGAAGATGGGCACATGTTTAACGAATTACAAATTGTGTTCATACATTAAATAGGGCCTACAGAACAACTCGTTAGCAAACTAAATATGTAGTCTTCTTAATGGACCAAAACCAACGTAGCTATCAACTTCCAATCTTAGAATTATTGTAAACGTATTTAAAGGATCTATGCTTTGACGACGGAAACATTTATTATATAGTACATCATGATAAACGTGTATTTCCCGTCTATATTATAATGTAGGATTGATAAAAGAAAGTCTATTTTTTGAAGCAACGTTTGTACAGGTATTTCTTGATAAGAAAGGAAACATGCACAAAAGTTCCCGACTTTAAAAATGACTTGTTTTATAATGTTGTGAGAAATGTATTTGTACTACCCCAGTAACTGCTTTTCTTCCTGTTACCATTAAAAAATGAAATAGCTTGACGAGACAACTTGGATGTTCTTTCTCCTGGACTCCTCTCCCATCAAGACCTGGATTCCCCGTCTCCTTCTTGACGCAACTTCTACAAAATATAGGTACTGTAAGTAGAATTTAAATATACAAATCGTTAACTGTTTGGGAAATGTTTTTGTCTTGTAAGTTGTAATGTTTTTTAAATTTTTATTAATTTTGTTTGATAAAGGCTGCTGTTAAGTAGTTGAAATATTACTATTTAGTTTATTAAAATGTGTTTTAATAGTGAATAGTCCAATGATTTGTATATTTAAATATAATACGTGTCATATAGTTTCATTCTTTTCTATTCATACTTGGAATATTGTGTAAAATGTAACACGTAAAAATTAAAATACGTTAATAATAATATGTAAACGAGCACAACAGACCAGGTCCATTTTGCTAACATCAGCTGGTAAGTATGGAAGTATATTACTCCCTGAAACTAGAGGCGAGCTTAGGCGGTTGTCTCTCCCCTTTCCCTTGACGACCATGACAGCACAAACAATGACAAAGACGTGAGAACCCCCCCTACCCGTGGCTGGATCTGATTGAGAAGGGATTTTCCTCCCAACACCTTTAAGGTTAAAATAGCGCATTATGATCTAACGCTTACGGTTGAAGTGCCCTTAACTCTGGAATGCACTACCTTCAGAGCTAAAGGAACTTTCTTGTGGTAGGTTTGAGAGAGCAGTCAAGCAGTCATCAGTGTGGCTCGTTGTGTCTTGTGGTTAGGTATTGCTTTCCAAGCAGAAGGTCCAGGGTTCAATTCCCGCTAAAGTCAGAAGTTTTTGTTAACTTCTGATTTGGACTTCAGTCCCCATCGTATCTTGCTTAGGAGTTTTAAAACAGGGACTTTGGAGCCGTCCTAGAAGAATAGCCATAAATAAATTTTCAGAGTGTGGTCTGAATCGGGCTTGTGTGACTCTGGCGTTGATTCGCTGGGTGTGTTCGCACTGTCCATAACTGATTGCTATATTTCCTATTAAAAATATCGATCTTTGGTTGGTTATCTTCACTTCTCAGGATTGCGTCGCAGACCTGCCAGGTTGGCTTGGTCGCTTGATTTAAAGTCCCCCACTGAAATCAGTTATTAAAGAGTGGGTAGACCTAAATAAAATTATATTATTTTATTTAAGATGTCTTTTTAGTTTTTTAATATTGTATTACACATATTAATATTGTCTGTTACTCTTGTTTGTAATTTTCATTACATGCCTAGAAACTGGTGATACGTCACAAAAAACCCGAAACTTATGTTGGAAACGTGGTTTTGAATTATTATTATTGTATCCCAAAATTTGTTATATGTTCCCGAAATTTCATCCATACGTCGCACCAATGCAAAGTTGCTCGAGGGTTAAATTCAACAAAAAGGGTTAGGGTATTGCGTGAAGCATGGTAGTTTTGTAATTTAAGTTTCCATAAATTGAAAAATAACTTCCTATTATTGTAACCCAACTTTGCATAAGTGCACAATACACCATCCCATCAAATGCATATAACGCAGTGTAGTCTCATCTGCGACATTTCTAATGAAAACATAGCCAGTACGAAATACGTGTAAAGATTGCAGGGTTTACTCAATCTCCGAGCAGAATTTGGGGGTACCTTGAACATGCAAGATTCGATACACCTTGGTCTCTGCATGCAATAGCGTTACTTAAGATTAGCCTGTGTGTGACGTCATCATTGCGCAGAACCGCACGCGCATGCCTCGTTCCTTGCAGAAAAACGACTGCAATCCCATTTAAAACCATGCAGAACAGCCGTCGGAATTTCGTTTGTGCAACTCGGTTTCATCTCTTTATGCAGATGATTCAACTTTTCGGATATTTGTATACATTCTGTAGCCTTAGGATCAAGGTGATCTTGTGAAACCATTTTACGTGAGAAACTAGCTATTGTATATGTTTATCTCTATATTTAAAACCCCCTATTTTCAATGTTGAGCATAGACATTTTGAAATGCTTGTCTGCATCTTTCACCAAGTTCAAGCGAACTCTCAACAGGTAGCGCTAGCGTAGGATTCTAAATAAAGAATCGTAACTTACGCTATTTTCACAGCCCGACGAATAACAAATATTTTTTCAAAAACAAAACCATTCCCGTTAAAATAATTCCTGCTCATTTGCAGCGTATTTTCCAATTTAAAATTTCTTGTAGGTTTAAATCGCAACGGATGTTGCTGATTTTGTTAACAGTTCTCAGTAAACTGGCACCGGATGTCTGTTTGAAATTTCAGCGCAATGTATTCAGCGATTCGGCTGAATTTTAGCGTACAAACACACATAGTCATGGAAATGCCATCTTTCTTAAATTGTAATCCTCATTTGCTTCGTTCACTTGTCTAATTATTGAATTTGATATTTTATGAAAAAGGTTAGGGCTCTTGTGCAGACTGCCACAATTCTTGTGAGACATAATTATTAATTAATAATTTTATTGCAATCATAAGAGGCTCAACGATTTCACTATAAACAACTTGCTATCCTATCAGCCTAGAAACTATTCTACTGAACGGTATTATGATGCAATTGCAGAATCACCCACTGCAAATAGCTACCCCAAATGAAGATTAGTTTTGGAACTTTAATAGATAGGCAAGTATTGTTACTTAATTTTCCTGAATCATTACGGTACAATATTAATAATATCGAAACTAATTCTCTAGGCCTTGGTTGATATCCATCACCGTTAGGGATAATGTATTCGTTAGGTATCGGCCACATTTATTTGTGCTCCATTTCATTTAGGGCCTATCTATCAGTATCAACTGAACAATGATATTTTAACGTCTATAGTAGGCTAGATCCCCAGTCATTGGTCCACTGGCATAACAATTTGAAGCCATCTTGATTCTTGAATAGGTCAGTTTGCATGTTAAAGTAGATGGGAGCAATTTGTAGCCCAAATATTTTTCAAGACGGCTGTCAGGTTGACAGGTGAGCATCCTAGCCATTAACACCAAATGATTACTAAATTCCCTTGTTCAATAACTTCTTATTGTTTCTGTTTGTGCATTCCCATGCTGCACAAGCTAAATCCACATCAAACAATCCAAAAAAATACTTAATCCCATTTTTTAAAACATAATGTAAAGCATAAATTTATTAAACGCCAAATCGCCATCAGATTGACGGTTCAATTTGCTACGCTCCCGCCTGTGTGGACGTATTGGAAACTGGGGATCTAGCCTACTAGTATGTTAAATAATAAATATGATTACAATTTGCAACTGAATCATCCAGTCAATATTTAGGCCTATCACTTGTCTCGGATCATTCACAGTTCACACATACCCATCAAACCCGATGTTTGTGTTTTTTAATTACGTAATATGTTATCCTGTTGCCATATTATAGGTAGGTCTTGATAATATAGGCATAGGCCTACCCCTACTTAAGCACTGGGTTTTTAACTGTTAAAATTGATTTCAATACAACAAAGATTGCAAGTTTTTATACAAAATGATTTATTGAAAATATTGAAAAACTACATTACATTCAGTAGATAAGCCTACATTGCTCAATAAATACCATTTTCTAGAACCACTAAGTCTTAGAATCGAGTACGAGTACCTACGAACTACGATAGGGCCTACATACAGGTACACGTAGTTTTAACTGTAAACCTTGCCCATTTTACAATGCATATATGATACATAATTAAGTTTACTGTAGACCTCGGAGGCTAAAAATATGCCCGTTACGACAAAATAACGTAATCTAGATTTTCATGAACACATCTTTTAAAATTTGAAATACACGGACATTTAGGCAACTGTAGCACAATAAGGCTAATAATAAAAAGGGCTGGCCTAGGTACATTATTCCACAATCTGAGAAGACAATGTAGGCTATGATACAACCTTGATATTTATGGGTTTGGTACTCCCCTACCTACTGTTTTCTGTTACAAACATTAGGTTATTAACGTCTTACAAAGTAACTAAATCTAACTTTTAAACATTGATTTTAATTTTAAATTTGTGATCACTTAAAAAAATTGAAAAACAATAATATCACCCTAGGCCAATACAAACGGTATGTCCAGTTTGACAGTTATTAATAACCATGCACAATATGATTCAAATAGGCCCAGGCCTAGCTGTAATGTTTATTTTTTAGACAATGCCCAGCGTATCGGACATTCACTGCTTTTTATCTTCCTCTGTACAAACACGTTTGACATTTTCGGGACCATTTGGTTCCGACTCCAAATCTGGCCTGGGCTTCTTCCTCACAAGATGGTTGATGTTTGAGACGGGTTTAGCTGCGGCCGTAGCGGAACTTGCCAGCGTCGTAGTACCAGAAGACTCGTTGCCGAAAGTGGAGGATTCGCTTCCGAAAGCCGTGGACGAATCGGGGAATGTCGAGTCCTTGGAAGAGCCGGCACCTGCATCTGAAGCTTCCGGCTTCATGGTAGGATTCAACATCGCTTTCTTGGTTTCGTTTTTAAAATCTACCATATCTAGAATCTTTTCTTTGATTTCGGGTAATAATCCTTCTACGTCTTTAATCTCTCCCTCGTAAGAGTAAAATGGATCATCATCTTCTGGTTTTATTCCTTGTTTAATCTTATTTTTAAGATTCGAGACTCGTTCATTCAAAATTTTGGCACAGTTTGTATAAGCTTCAATGGCGTCATCAAACCTGTTGGCCATTCCAAGGCCCAAGCCAATCTGATAGTAAGTCTCGGCAATGCGTCGGTTATCGGGTTCCAAATTCTTTTTTTGCAGGTCCAGACAAACTAGCATGTCGTCTGTTCCTTGGATGAAATTTTCCGACTCGAAGCCAATCTCGCCAAGAAGCAAATATACTTCGGCGAGTTTCAACTCCATTGTTTTGTCACTTTCACATTGCCTCTGAAAAATGGTTTTGGCTAATTCCAAAATTTCCCAAGCAAGATTAAGATTGCTCACATCTCCTTCGTCGTCTTCTCCAGCCTCATTTTTATCCGCGGATGGGTCCAGTCCGTTTTGGCCATTAGTCTGCGGCTCACTTGCCGAATCCTTTTTCGAATCAGCAGCGGCGGCAATGCTCTCAGTTTCACCTCCACCTACTTCCATGTTACCTGCTTGAGCCTCGTCGGTCTTGGTGGTGGTTGAAGGATCTGGATTATCTGCCTTGGCATTCCCATTCTGGTCGGGTTTAACCTCTGATTCCTCTTTGTCTTTCTCTGCCTCTTCTTCGCCGTCTTCATCTTCATCATCTCCGCTTTGAACTTCTTCCTCCACTGCATTGCCCAGAACGCCATTCTCACTTCTAGCAAGCTCGAGGAGGGCTTTCCCGTAGTTAAAATATGCATCGCCACATTCGTTAGCGTCATCTCCGTAGACTTTTGCCAGACATTCGCATGCCGACGCCAGAGATGAAACTGCCTCGAAATAATCTTTTACCAATAAGTGACGTTTACCTTGAGCTAGATGTGTAAATGCTTGTTGCTTTTCTTCGTCTGAAGCCATAATTATTCACGGTTGTATGTATTTCAATTGAAATAAAGAATAATTTATTACGTTTGACGGCAATGACAGCCAGTCAAATCGGCAAAGCAAAACGACAACGGACGAGAACCGCGATGAATGCAGCCGGAAGTAGTGTAGTAGATGGCAGCACTGTTCCACTGTAGCCAAGTTTCGCGCCATTACACAACCATGAATCTAGCACCAAACACGTAATTAATTGTAAATCAATTAAGTAAACGTGTTTAACATCGTCAATGAAATATTTTTTAATCATTTTTAAATTTGAGGAGTATTTTATTGAATAAAATATTGTTTATAATTCACTCTTTAGTGCAAGCGCTTCCATCTTCACGGTTGTCCTTGAAATTTTGTTTTGCGGGTACAGCGACAGTTGGCAACAGCATCTGACTGTCAAGTGACAGAGGTGGGCGGTGCGCTGTTGTAAATAAATCAAATAATTATAAACATTTTGATTATCATTAATCAAATAAAACGTTACTTCAGCACTTTGTAGGCTAGGGCCTGTGTGCTTTTTATGAGCGTCTTATCAAGTAGACAAGGAAATACGATTAAGGTAGGCAATGGGTAGGCTAATAGTAGGTAGACACGTCTAGCTCCAGCCTAGGCCTATACAAAGGCATTTGTGCAGGAGGCCTAGCTAGACTAGGGCTAGCCACGGCAGCCTAGGTTTAGAGACAGTGCCAGGGACGGGCAGGGCAGCATAAGTCCTGTTCCTAGGCCTAGGTAACGTATTCCTACCTTTGTCCTTACTCCCTAGCCTCGCATGTAGGCCTAGGCCTAGGTAGGGCTTTGGTAGGCCTATGTAGGCTCTACCATGCCTAGGCTATTGCCTAGCTAGCCGGTACTCTTTCGGGGCACTCTTTCGGTTGGTTTGGCCAGTTTTTGATCACTTGTTTTTTTCAAAGGTTTTGTAGGTAGGGCCTACTTTAGATTGAAAATAGCGACGTTAAAGGTTTTGTAGGCCTAGGCCCTAGGTACTTTATAAAAATAGCGATGTGCGTTTTTTATAAATTACCTACAGTAGTAGTAATTTCCTCCGCTGCTGACTCATTGTCGGTGGCAGGTAACTCCTTCATCTCCCTCACTTCTCATTCCCTCATTTTCATTTCTATTTTGCTTTCAACTCCCTTTTCTCTTTTTCCTCTTCTCTCTTTTCCTTCTTCTTTTCTCTTCTCCTTCTTCCCCTCATCCATTTGCTTCACTGTTCCACTTCCGAGCAAGGCCTCTTCTTACTTACGTCCACATGACGTTTGATTCTCTCTCAATCAATCACTCTCCCCTCAGTCTGTATTCACCTTTGGCAGCAGCTTAATAGATTTCTTGAACCCAGCCAACTTTTTGTTCCCCACTATCCCCTCAGAAAGGCCATTCCATTCCACCACTGCCCTTGCAAGGAAGGTGTTCTTCCCTACATCAGTGGCCCATATATACCTCTCTCATACTTCCATGAGTGGTCCCCTCTGGCTATATAGCTAGCCTTTCTTAACTGCCCATTCATCTCTCCCCATCCCTCATGTGCCCTGGACACCCTGTACATCTTACCCAGCCTGTCCATTCTTCTCCTATCTTCAAGCGTCTCCCATCCAAGTTCCCTTACAGGCTTACCATACCCTTAACACTGTCATATGTCCTTATTAGTTGTCCATTAATCATTTCCTCCTTCCACCATTTATTTTTATTGAGCACCCTTCTCGCAGCTCTTTCTTGCACTGCCTCAATTTCTCTAGTTTCTCCCTTCCTGTATGGATCCCATATTGCCCCAGCATATTCAACAACCGGTCTAACTAGGGTTTTATATGCATGTCCCTTTAGAGCCTTACTTGCCCCTTTCAAAGTACGCATAACAAAGTTCAGGCACCTAAACCCTTTCTTGGATACTTCTTTTATTTGCTCCACCCAACTAAGCTTGCTCTGCAGCCATACCCCTAGGTATTTTATTCTTTCCACCCTCTCCAGTAATTTCCCCATTAGGTAACGAATAGCCTGCGCCCAAATCCACTTCCACCCTCCTCCTCGTAAATCTAACCCATTTGCATTTTCCAACATTAAGACTCATTTTATTTTCATTCACCCATTCACCTAGTATACTCAGGTCATATAACAATTCATTTGAGTCCCCCTGGTTCCTTACAATCCTATAGATTACACAATCATCAGCGAACAGTCTAACCTTCGCTCCCATTCTGTCCGCAATGTCAAAATGTCTACAAAATGTCTACAAAACCTTTAACGTCGCTATTTTAAATATAAAGTAGCTACCTACAAAATCAAAAACTGGCCATACCAACCGAAAGAGTGCCGCCTAGCTTACCTACTTCACCTGTAAACTCTTCCCACTTAGCCAGTAGGCCTAAACCCTAATCTGTAAAGTAGGGTGCTGATTTTCAGCTTTGTCTCCTGTGTCCCACCACACTTCCCGGTGGGACGCACTTCTGTCTCGCTTTTCTTGAAAATGCAAAAGCTCAGCCAGGAAGCTCAGCGCTTACTAGTCCTACCTCGCATCCCTTTCTTTATTGGTATTGGTATTGGTCGTGGTATCTCTTCTCCTGCTAATGACTAGTAGTCGGTGGCAGGTCAATCAATAAATGTACCGGGCCGCTGTCCTGTCAGCGACGCACTCCTTTGTCATAATTAATGTAAACACTGACGTGGCCACTACCCAGACACGCCGCCGCCGACAAGAGTGGTAGCTTGCTCGTTTCTCTCTCACACACAAGGCGTGTGTCGGAAGTAGGGATGTGGGTTAGAAAGTTTCCGCTGGAAAATGGAAAAATTCCTTGGAAAATTTCTGACCTATTTTTCCGGAAAATTTCCATCTTCTGAAATATTAACTTATTCATGTTTTTTTAATTAATATTTGTCAAAAACAAGTAACAACTAAGGCATATAGCCTATGTGTTCTGAGATAATAAAATTGTACTGATTGACTGGTTATGGTGTCCCAAATCCCAATTCGAAAATGTAAACACAAAAGGAAGTAGTTGTAGATAAAGTTTAACGTAGGTTGACTAGCCTAACCCTACATTCAACCTACTAGGCTTAGCCTACACAATAAGACCTGGGCCTACACATCAACAAGATTTAGGTTAGCTCTAAACATCCTAACCCACCCTAGGTGTAGGGCTATTATTAATTGTGAGAGGCATATGTCTAGGATGATAAGTATTTTGGATTGGTTGAGCGTAAAAGAAAGTATATTTTGTTGTTGGTAGGGCCTAATTAGTTTTCATTTATAAAATTAAAAATAGCCTAATATGATGCCGAATTATCTTGTCAAAAAAATGACTGATAGTGAATGTGAGCATAGAGATTAATACCTTTCAGGTAATAATCTCTATATGATGTGAGTAAGGTGCACAATTTTAAAATTCAAGGGAAGCTGTTGGTGGAAACTCCTTTAATAGGACGTGGTGTAGGCCTAGATAAAAAAGTGACAAAAGTCTATTTTGATATCTGGTGTTAAGCAATTTGATAAGTTGCCGATTGAGATAAGAAATGTAGAAAGCTAAAAAATCTAAATGTATATATGCCTATATAATATAGGCCCTAATTGGTAAAGCAATGGGTTTTGTAAGTAGGCCTAGTGGTAGTACGGTACCGGTAGTGTATGTTTTGAGCTTTTATATTTTATTTTAATTTCTATTAATTTGCATAGGCCTACTCATAGATACTAGTATAGCCCTACCTCCCATAGAATAGTATGGCCTACTGTTTGTATGTAGATGTAGGCCTAATACTAATGTCATTTGTTATTTATATGTGTTTGTTTTGTACTTATTGTTGTGAAATATGTGCATGTAATGATTTTAATTAAATAAAATGTAACTAACAAACAACGATCTAACAAAACACACTTTTAATGACAAAACAAAAAATATTGCCTACACAACTCATGCTAGTCCACATAAATGGTAGTAAAAATAATTTTCTTCCAACAGAGTTACTAGGCTATACCATGGCTATACCATGCTACAGAGGGTCCTCCATTTTTACTTATTTTATTTTATTTATTATTCAATTAGTATTAGTAGTTTTAGGGCGCTTCAACGGCAAAGATTATTTGCGCCTTTTTCAATGATTATGACAGTACCTATGAACAATCATTAGGAATGTCACAACGAGCATAGGCCTAGCCCTTAAACACAGAATTGTGTGTGATATCCCTAAATAGTAAATATAATAAAATTGATATTAAAGTAGGTAATTAAAATTAACATTTATGTAGGTAGCAAGTTTAAACAAAAATAGATAATCAAAAACTATATAAAAACTTAACGATTAAACACAATAGTAGGCCACAATAGACCCACAATACAAACAACCAAACAAGTAGGGCCTAACATTATAATAGGCCTAAATATAACATTAGGCCTATGTACATCATTAAAGTTCACCATTATAAAAACATAGGGCTACAGCATTTGAATTGAAAAGAATAATGATACAATATTATTGTGTGAGTCTCCTAGCTGTAGTGTCCTCCAATTTTATTTTATTCCAATGAATTATATAGGTATATACTCTTATATAGGCCAACCTGTCACAGGTACGTAGCGGTCTGTACTTCTTTGGTGCGCCCAAATGCCCGCGCCATGCAGCGAGATAATCGACGACATAGAAGACTTAATATCGGCGCAAGACATAACACCAAAGGAACGTTACAGTAACAAGAAGTCTGTTACTGTACGCGTCAAAAGACGGCGTGACATTCAGGTCGTAAAAGATGACGAAACCGATGTACCTGGGTACGCAGCTCCAGCGAGCATCATTCCCGGGACCCAGACGATCTATTTGAAAACGTGGGGCTGCACACACAACAACTCAGACAGTGAATACATGGCTGGACAGTTGTCTGCGTATGGATACACACTGACAAGTACGTACCACATGCAGCCTACCTATACACGCCACAATACTGTGATAGCATAGGTTGCATTAGCTGGGTGATTGGCAAGCACAACTATGTAGCCTACCCTAGGTAGTAGCCTAGCTATAGCATACTACAACCAAAAGGCTCTTTTAATACTAAGTAATCGTTTGCCTAAATAAGAGATGTTATGCCAATGTTTTGGAGATCTTAAATGAAACATAGCCTACCATACGTCATCTTTGCACCCTGCTTACAAGTAGGCCCAAGTATAAAACAAGTTACCGGTGCTTGAGAAGTGTTTGCTTCTCTTCCTGATCGGTGGCTGACTATGGCTAACAACAACATCCTGCGTTTCAAACACCTTTCTGATGATAGAGCATTGTAGTCCCTACTTACAACACGGGGTGTTTTCCAAAAATTATTTATGGGTGTACTGTACACTCTTTCCTGGGTAAAGTAGGCCTACATGATTTTGTACAATGGGGGTCTTGGGGGGGGGGGGGGGGGGTTAAGTTTACTTTTCAAATACTTGAAGCCACCAGTAACCGACCGATACGAAAGTTAACGGTTTGACCACCTTCTCTGGTAGTAGAAGCTCTATAAAGAGAATATAAGAAATGCGTTTTTTTAAGCAAATTCTTGTTCGCTCGCCCGACGACTGACGCCACCACAGATGTTTGAAATTTTGGTCAGTCGTCACGGATGCAGAAATAAGGGCTCCAAAGTAACACTTTTGTAAAATTTAATTTTTAAATTGTACCTAAAAAAATAAATTTGTATTATAAAGGGTAGGCCTAGGCCTATTCGTGAATTTTTTTGAGCCGATTCCCTGAAAATATTGATAATGTACGACTGGTTGGCTCTATGCATGCTTTATTGACAACTTTTGGTTTCATATAGCCTACATCGGATGCTTTTGGCCGAGCGAATAGCTATTTGCCAACTGCTCATGTGTTCTATTCCCTCTCAACAAGATGAGAAGACCGAGGCGGACCTCTGGCTGCTGAACAGCTGCACGGTGAAGAACCCCGCCGAGGATCACTTCCGCAACGAGATCGAGATGGCTCGGAAGCTCGGGAAGGCGGTGGTGGTTGCCGGGTGCGTCCCGCAAGGCGCGCCCAAGTCCGGCTTCCTGCAGGGGCTCAGCGTTGTCGGTGGCCAGCAGATCGACAGGGTGGTGGAGGTGGTGGAGGAGACGCTCAAAGGTAGGTCATTCCAAGGTCGCTCGCGTGTCAATATCTTTTCATTCTTGTTTTAAGTGTTTGCTGAATTCTTGTTAATAGTTGCTATGCCCTATTTACACTTGCTCTTTAGACTTGCCGCAATAAATAACCAGGCTTCATTTTTATTTTTATTTTTAGATCTTTATGTATCTGTGTTTTAGATTTGTTAGGCCTATTATTTATAACCTGGGTTGCTGTTAACGATTAAATTATTTTTTAGCATGCATTACAAATCAAGTGCTGAAATTATCTCAAAATATTTATTTTGTTATGTTTTTTTAAAACAGTATTAACATTTTTGTTTTTGTTTCATTTTAAAAATGCCCCTTAGATTTGATTGGTTGTCTAGTCGTACAAATAATGAAATAGGACGCCCTTGAAGACGATCGTGGAATCTTCAGATGCGTGCACAAACGTAGACATTCGAGCGTACGGCCTTGGAGCCGACAGCTACCTACGTGATGTCTTTCAGTCTGAAGTAAATAGCTGGTCCATGTGGTGTAAGTTACTCAGAATTAAGAAGCGGTCCCTTGGTTGGTGTGGTGGGAGAAGTGGCGGGTTGCACGTTTGTACGAGTTTGTACGAGTTAGTTTCACCTCATACCAGTGTTGTTTGGGTAAACAAAGTGATTCCTTCAATGTTGTAGATTCATAATCATTGTCTGTCGCCACGTTGGGTCGGCCTCTCCATGTTCTTCTCTCCTGCCACCACATTCCAGTCTCCTCCTCGCTGTTCCACATCCTTTCTGACACTATTCTGACATCGTTGCTTCTTTGGTCTCCTACCCGGAATTTCCAATTCCGTCATCTTTCTCGTCAATCTTTCACTTTCCATCATTTTGACATATCCGAACAACAAAAAATATTCAGCATCTGTATCATTTATCATTGTCCAGTATTTATTTAGTGGTACGTAGTCAGTAATTGTAAATGCACCAGTCTCATTTGTCAGTAGAAGGGGTAACGAGACAGACTTAAGTAATATGCAGTCACAGTGCCTTTCTGATCTCTCTTCTCTCTTTATTTATTTAACATCTGTTTTGAGGAGGAACCCATTTCTAGGAATGCGTTCCTTTTTAGGAAAGTTTGATGGAAACACGTTCCTTTTCAGTAGGCCCTTCCATCAGTAGCTTGTGCCTCGTATGGAGGCTCTCTACTTCTACAGGGTAACTTAAACGAATAAAAAAAATTACCATAAAAAATATAGGCCTATATGACTATTTTGTGCACATTAAACAAATTGTTATTTAAACAAAACATAAACTACATTTATTAGGTCCTATTTTTATCTATTTACAGTAATTTCAAATTTTTAATCTTTTTTCCTTCATCTATCTATGAATTATTTCCACCGTCATGTAGCCCTAGGTCTTACGCAAGTCGATTTTGTTTTTGTTTTGTTACTGACTGCTAGTAATTCTGTACATAGTCAGATAGTCATTATGTAGCCTGCTATTTTTAAATGTTATGGGTACTAACTTATTTTTGACCATAATATGTCTTTGATTTTATTACCATCCAGGTCCTCAGTATTCTAAAAAATCAAGCTTCCAAAGACTTTTTCAGGCGCGTTGTTGGATGAGCGTATGTTTTTTTAAACGAAAAAAGTGTAAAATTGCGATTTCCATTAAAAATTATTTTTCTATTGCGCTCAAATTTTACACAAATATATAAATTCATAAAATTGAGGTTCTGTGAAAATATCATTACAATCGGATAAAGCATGTAGATGTTATAAGTCGAAGAAATTTTTTTTTTTACGAAAAAAGCATAAAATTGCGATTTTCATAAGAAATTATTTTTCGATTCCGCTCAAATTTCACACCAATATATTAATTCATTTAATTTAGGTTCTGTGAAAAAATCTACAATCGGATAAAGCATGTAAGTATTATAAGTCGAAGAATGTTTTAAAAATAAAAGAATCGTAAAATTGCGATTTTCATAAGAAATAGTTTTTCGATTGGGCTCAAATTTAACACGAATATTTTATTAATTCATAAAATTAAGGTTTTGTAAAAAAATCATAACAATCGGATAAAGCATTAGGTATTATAAGTCGAATAAATTTTTTAGAAATTGAAAAAAATCGTAAAATTGCGATTTTAATGAGAAATAATTTTTCGATTGCGCTAAAAAACGTGGCAGTTCTAAGTTCAGAGATTTGGAAGGCCTCGATAAAATTTCATCGCAATTGGAGTATCGGTTTAGCCGAAATCATGTGGACAAAGACACAAAAATACAAAAAAGAAAAAAAACATTCTGGATTTTTTTCTCCAGTGTAGTGAAATGGAATCTTCGCTTCGCTCGCTACGCTCATCCAATTATAGTAACTAAATAGTAATTAACACAATTTTCCATTTAAAAATAATTAATTATAAGAATTAGGCTTATAGGTCTACATTTTTAGATTAGTATATTTAGGATTATATCAACTGTAGCAAAAATGTATATATGGAAACGTGTTAGGTACCCTACTGTGTTTACTAATAGCTTCACATAACAGACACACATAACATAACTTTACCCCACTTTTTGAACTAGAGGCCTATATTTGCGTACATACAATATGTAGTAGACCTTCTTCTGCGCCGATTATTAATCTTATTAGTAATTTTCATTTCAAATGGCATAGTAGACCAGCATAGTAGTAGACATTCTCGTAGGCTACTACTTAAAACATGTTTGAATGTACGTAAATAATTGTCAATTTAATACCTTACGGATTCGCTCTAACTCTCTCGGTTGTCAAGACAAATGCAATTAAAGAAACTTGCACGTGGGAGGGTCCCCGGTGATACTAAATACCAAACGGTGTCGACCTAACTCTCACGGTAGATGAGATAATTGCAATAAAAGAAACTAGCACCTAGATGGGGCCCCGGTGATTCTTAATACCTAACGGTTTCGCTCTAACTTTCACGGTTGACGAGAAAAAGTCGATAAAAAGGTCTAGCAATTAATGAAAAAAATTAAACATTGTGTTCCAGGGAGAGGGTCCCCCTATGATGCTAAATAAATACGGTTTCGCTCTAACTCTCATAGTTGACGAGAAAAATGCGATAAAAGGTTTGAGCAGTGACTTAAAAAAATTATACATGGTGTTCCAGGGAAATGATCCCCCAGTGATGCTTAATACCTAACGGTTTCGCTCTTACTCTCACGGTTGACGATCTTAGAGAAATGTTTTATTTGAAAGAAAAGACTTAAAATGATGTATACTTCGTAGTAAAGTATGGTTCTGAATTTAAAAACAAACTATGCAACGTAATTCCGCTATTTTTTTCCTGAAAAAACGCCGACAGGGCACGAACTCAAGCATAGAGAAAAGTTTAAGAATGATGATTCGATCTTGTAAAGTATGTTTCCAAATTTCCAAACAAACCACCCAAATTCCGCAATTTTTTTTCCCCTCAAAAAAGGTAATAATATTAATAGGAAAAGGGACCTTAGGGTTAAAAAGTTTTTTGCCTAGAAAAGAGCAAAACGTGATTAAATGTGTAAATTGCTGATTTTTTTTTTGTTTAGCCTTTTACATAATTTTCACTTAATAATGGTAAATTATGCTTTGGAATTTAAAATAATGCTATCCAAATACTGTTTTTAATTTTAAAAAAAAAAAAAAAAAAATAGGCCTAATTTGTGTTTTTTTATAAAATTTGTGTTTTTTGGTAGGATGGTGGGTAATTATTTAAATTGTGTCAAAAATAAAAAAATTCCTTAAAAACGGTTAAAATTGATAGTAAATAGAAAAATACAAGGAAAAGTTCCTTTAAATTGGTCAAAATTTATAGAAAATAACAAAAAAGATAGAAACTTTACACCTTTTTTTCTCGCCAAAGTTGATTTTAATCAAGTCAGACAGAAAAGTGCATAGCTCACTCAATTTTGAAGTTTTTTGTATAATTCTTTTTGCAAAATGATCAGCATCCTGTTCTTATTGTAAAAATATCAAAAAACATGTTTTGAAAATGTTAACCATAAGGTCCCTTTTCCTATTCCGCATCACATATAAGATCGGATTATCAGAGAATGATGGTCCACACTTCACCTCTATCGAAGGGTATAATAATGTACAGCAGCCGGGTGCGGCAACCAGGTGCAGCAACCGGGTGCGGCAACCAGGTGCGGCAGCCAGGTGCGGCAACCAGGTGCGGCAACAAGGTGCGGCAACCGGGTGCGGCAGCCAGGTGCGGCAACCCGGTGCGGCAGCCATGTGCGGCAACCCGGTGCGGCACAACCACATAACCACATAACGACATAACCACTTTACCACATAACAACATAACGACATTAACACATGACCACAAAACCACATAACGACATATCCACAACCACATAACGACATAACGACGACGACAACCGTGAGAGTTAGAGCGAAACCGTTAGGTATTAAGAATCACCTGGGACCCTCACTGGTGCTAGTTTCTTTGATTGCATTTATCTCGACAACCCTGAGAGTTAGAGCGAAACGTTTGGTATTAAGAATCAACGGGGCCCCTTCTAGTTGCTAGTTTCTTTTATTCCTTTTATCGCGACAACCGTGAGAGTTAGAGCGAAACCGTTATGTATTAAGAATCGCCTGGGACCCTCACAGGTGCTAGTTTCTTTGATTGCATTTATCTCGACAACCCTGAGAGAGCGAAACCGTTAGGTATTAAAAATCACCTGGAACCCTCACAGGTGCTAGTTTCTTTGATTGCATTTATCACGACAACCGTGAGAGTGATTCTTAAAACTGGCTACTACCTATTGTTTTCATTTCTCTTCTTAATCTTTTCATATGCCATAGTTTGTATTATTCTTTCTTAGATATGTTTTCTAGTTAAATTAGAAGTTGGTTAATTTATTTCCCATCTATGTTTGTCGTTGTATTTTTGTAGTTCTTTCTAGATATTTATTTATTACCAATTTGTCATAGGCCTAGATGCTCATTATACCATCATTTTATCTCTAATTCTGTAGGTGTAAATATTTGTTGACACAGTGTGAATGGACATGTATATTGTTCTATCTACAATATATGTAATATTATGTTGTAAACCATCAATTGTCGACATATAAAATAAAATAAAAATATACATATAATAGTTGGTTAGATTATACCCTACGTAGCTGCTAGCTGCTAACCATAGTTCCACATAGAACATTATTATCAATCAATTATCAGTAACTCTACTCACAGTGTGATCAAGACCACACGTTGGTCGAAACGTATCGGCAACTTGTCTGTTTATTTATTTGAGTGACCTACCTAACGGTTTTAAGGTAAACTGTCGTCCTTCTGTACCTTTCGCCCACTGAAACATGTTTATTCATGTTCCCAGTAAGTATTATTAATATCTGTTGAGCATAATATTGTAGTACACCACTTCTCTTGTTTATATCGTTGCATAATCTAATCGCCCTGACAAATTCCGCCTCTTACGCCGTACCGGACCTACAGCAATAGAAGGTCATACACGTGCACAGGCTAAGTACTCTATGTTGTGCGTGACGTCCAGACGATGAGTTGAGCGTCCATCTTTGTGTTCTCAGGCCACACCGTCCGACTCCTCGGCCAGAAGAAGGAGAAGGGGAAGAAGATCGGCGGAGCCAGTTTGTGTCTGCCCAAGGTCCGGAAGAACCCTCTGATTGAGATCATCGCCATCAACACCGGCTGCTTGAACCAGTGCACGTACTGCAAGACGAAGCACGCTCGCGGGGAGCTGGGGAGCTATCCACCAGGTAGTCTTATCATACGAGTGTGTTCAGGGCCTATCCTGATGCTATCTTTTCGCCTCAACTGCCGCCGGCTTGTGACGTCACTCTCATTGTTGATAATTGGATGAGCAAAGTGAAGATTTCAATTTCACTGACCCTCCAAAAAATTAGCTTTTTTTCCTGTTTGTTTGCACTTTATCGGGCAAACGGCTTATGCGATCTTGATGAAAATTGGAGGGGACCTTCGAAATCTCTGAACCTAGACCTGCCACGTTTTTGCATACAATCGAAGAAATATTTCTCATGAATATCGTAGGCTACTTTTACGATTTTTTTCGATTTTTAGTGCAATATTTTCGTGACATTTGGGCCGATTCTGACCAACCGGGTGGGGCTACAACCTTCATATTTTACATGGACATTAAGGTTATGGTTATGTAGTACCTTTTGAACAAAAAAGTTGAAAAAGTTAGCCAGAATCCATGGAAATAAAGGTTTTAATATAAGTTTTTTAACTACTGTATAGAAATTTGACAACAATCACCTACAATGCGTACAGAAAGCAAGTCTTCGGACCTCCAGATATTTTACATTCTAATTAGGCCTACCATAGCAATTAGACTTATTATAAAAATTATCCTAATTTAACAAAAATGATTTTGCAATGTAGGCCTAACTTGAAGAAGTAAATAGATCCGACACATACTAAAAACTTAAAAAAAGCTCATCCATCAACGCGACTAAAAAAAGCGTTCACGAAGCGGCCTAGTAATCATAATCATAGTTAATTTCTCTGCTTCAGGCAAACACTAGGAGGGTTAAGAGTGAATCCCAACATTAAACTAATCCTAATTTTGTTCTTCCCTCGGCCAGACGAGATCGTGCAGCGAGCGGTGCAGTCCTTCGCCGAGGGCGTCTGCGAGATCTGGCTGACGAGCGAGGACACTGGGACCTACGGCCGGGACATTGGCTCGAGTCTCCCCGAGCTGCTCAGGCGGCTGGTCCACGTCATACCGGCCGACTGCCGGATGAGGGTCGGCATGACCAACCCGCCCTACATCCTAGAACACCTGCAGGTAGGGCCTGGGTTCGAATCCCACTATAAGCAGAAGATGATTGTCTTCTGACGTGGACCTAATTCCATCATTCCTGAGCTTAGGAATGTGTTTACTAGGGCTGGGCAAAAAAAATATTTCAATACGATATCGATTGGTGGGAATATTTTCGGTGTCGATATAATTTGGCTTCGTATCAATATATCAAAAGTTACACAAAAGATGCTAAATTTCGTAATTTTGTTGGAGGTACCGGGTCATAAAACTTTATTGTGACATCATTCATTATGCATTTTTGGTAATACCATCAAGTCATCAACCCTATTTGGCCACACAAATTATTAAATATAGACCCACTCTTTTAGGTAATTACTAATTATATATTTTATTTTTTTTGCCTTTTTTACAAACAATAACATTTTGATATATCGATATCATATTGAACTTTCGTGTGATATCGATAATTGAATGATATGTCATAGCCCAGCACTTGTGTAAACGGACTTTGGAGCTGTCCTAACAACTGCCGCTGTCCACGGGTGGAATTGTGTCCAGCTTCTTACACCTGTCATTTCCATTTAAAATACAGTCTGTGGTTGATCATTGTTCGCTCATTGATGGTGTCGGTGTCAACAGAGTTGGCTTGGTCTGCCTAAAACTAAATTTTATTTATTTAAATTTTGTGTGTATAGAATGAAGTGGAAGATGTGCTTTCAAAAAAGCCAATTACTGCACCTGGCATGAAAAACAGGCAATGGATGATGAGATATTCTTCAGGCAAATAATTTAGGTAGATCAGGCAATAAGTCCTGTACTGAAGCAATAAAAAGGTACATTATCAACTGTTTTTCATTCTTAAAATTACAATCAATGCAGTTTATTGGCAGTTTTAGGGAGGATACAACATTCCTTTTTTTCAGAAGCCTTTTGTGGTAACAGCGTTCTTATTCCTTAGATCAGGAACTGTACGTCAAATACTATTCGTGGGACTGTGGAACGAATTTAACGTTCCTTATAATTCCATTCCCTCCACTGAAACCGATTATGTACCTAAGTGGTAGACCTGTATTTTATGAAATCTTATTTTTTTAAATTAGAAGTGTTAGATGTAGTGGAAGAATTTGCTTTCAAAAGCCAATTAATGTAAACCCGCCCCCCCAAATGCCAAAACGGAAACCCAATGGATGTGTAGAAACGGCCAATAATTTAGGTTTTATCAGCAGGCTGTTTTTAAACAATAGAATAGGCTACTACATTATCAACAGGTTTTCATTCTTAAAAAATTTCAATCAAGCGAGTTTTTGGGAGTCTTAGGAGGAAACGCATTCCTTTTTTTTGGAACTTTTTTGGGAACGCGTTTCCTTTTCTTTTAATCAGGGAAAATTTAACGTCAAAAATTACTATTTCGTGGGAACTTGGAACGAATTTAACGTTCCTTTATAAGTCCATTTCGCCGTCGTAATCCCGTCGAATTCCAGTGCCTGATATCGTAAACTACAGTATAAAAAATATCTTGTGTTTTTGAAAATAGCGCCACCCCCGTCAGGTGGCCTGGGACCTACTTTGATAAATAAAAGTAGTTTTGATAAATTAACTCCTATCACATTTATTATTATTTAAATCAGTGATGGTGTAAGGAACGTGAAAGGAATTAAGTTCCTTTTGACGAACGAGGAACGTCTCAGTTCCTTTTTAGGCAGAAGTTACTTAACTTTTTAAAGTTCCTTTTTAGGCAGAAGTAACTTTCCTTTTTAAAGTTCCTTTTTTGGGGGAACGTGCCCAAGACTGGTTATTGGGTATGTAAGATTCCAATGGCATTGCCGGCCAATCAAGGGGGGGGGGGGTTGATGTGGTTATGTAATTCATGTTTTATTGTGTTGTACTGCACCTGGGATAAGGTTGAAAACTACCTACCACCAATATTAAAACCACGTAGAATTATAGTTACTCGTGATATCTCGAGAAAGGTGCAAAATATGGAAAATTGATTGCAGACAGCTACGTACTGTATGTGTTTTTTTAGAACACTGTAATGCTAGAAAAAATTTCAAATATATAATAATTGGTGCAGTTTGTATTTCAAATGCATTTAATTAATTAAATATCAAATAAAAATAAAATACTTAATTATATCGTCACAATACAATATTTTTTTGGACAGGCTATATAGTCCTTACAAAACACCTAACTGTCTGCAAACAATTTTGCAATATTTTGCAATAGATATCGCTAAAAAAATGTAATTTTTGCGTGGTTTTAATGTTGGTGGTACTTGGTAGTCACTAGTCTTTACCCTTAAGTCACGCCAACCATCATATTGTTTCTCGCAGGCGATGTCCGAGATTCTTGCCCACCCGAGGGTCTACAGCTTCTTGCACGTGCCTGTACAGTCGGGCAGCGACGCTGTTCTCAGCGACATGAAGAGAGAATACTCCCGGGAAGACTTCGAGAGAGTCGTTGATTACCTCACTGAAAGGTTAGTTCCGTATGTACGGCAAATAATTTACAATGATGTTTTGGTTTTCTCACTAGTTGGCAATTCTAGTTAATTTCTTTTCCACAAACAAAACTTTTATCATTGTTCATTAGACCGTGTAGCCTATAGGCACCGAGCGTTCGTCCGTGTGGCGCGGCGAGCGGCGAAAAGCTGCATTTCTATGGGGCTAGCCATGGGCTAGCTGCCGCAGTTTGCATTGAAACATGTGTTAAAATAATGAACTGTGTCTCGGCTGTTTTTGTTAATTGAGCTTACATCGACCTCTGTGGTCAAAGTTCTGAATCTCTTACTACGCACTACCAACTTGATTTTTGCTAATTACGACTAGAAATATTTTATTTGACAACTTTTTGTCGACCTGTGCGTGCGCGCGTTCCTCCGTAAGCGTCCATGTTATGTCAGCTCACTGACAGGCTAGAGGCCTAGGGTAGAGAAAGTATTTGGATGAGCGTAGCGAGCGTAGCGAGCGAAGCGAAGATTCCATTTCACTACACTGGAGAAAAAAATCCGGAATGTTTTTTTTTTTTCTTTTTTTTTTTTTTTTTTTTTTTGTATTTTTGGTGTTTTGTTAACACGATTCACGGCTAAACCGATACTCCCGATTGCGATGAAATTTATAGGAGGCCTTCGAAATCTCTGAACTTAGAACTGCCACGTTTTTGAGCGCAATCGGGAAAATTTTTCTATAAAAAACGCAATTTTACGATTTTTTTCGATTTTTAAAAAAAATTCTTCGACTTATAACACTTACATGCTTTATCCGATTGTAATGATTTTTTAACAGAACCTGAATTTTATGAATTAAGATATTCGTGTGTGAAATTTGAGCTTAATCGAAACATTATTTCTCATGAAAATCGAAATTTTACGGGTTTTTTTCTTTTTTAAAACAATTTTTTGACATATAACACCTACATGCTTTATCCTATTGTAATGATTTTTTTATAGAACCTTAATTTCATGAATTAATATACTCGTGTAAAATTTGAGCGCAATTGAATAATTATTTCTTATGAAAATTGCAATTTTACGATTTTTTTCTTTTTTAAAATTACGTAAAAATTACGATTTATTAAAAAAATTAAGTTAATTTTTAATTTAATTTAATTTAATTTAAAAAAAAAATCTTCGAATAAGTAATGATTTTTTCACAGAACAACAGAAAATCCGCGTAACTCAATGCAGCTTAATGCACCAATTACGCTCATCCAACAACGCGGCGGGACTTAAGCGTTTTCCTAGTTATTTGACATCCACTCAAAGGCTAGGGAGGTCATGGCCCTCCACGAAAGTTGTTTAATTAATCATCACCGCCCCCCTCCAAAAATAACAAAATATAATCTATGCTCAATTTTATTTAAAGTTACAATGTGCTTTCCCTTTCGATAATGCAACTGACATTTAAGAAGGCTGATTGGGTTGGTAGGAGGGTAGGCCTACCTACATTTTGTTTTAATTTGCAAAGGGGACCCAATGTGAAATTACTTAATAATTAAATTAAATATTAAGCCTAAATTTTAACAGATCTACACCAATATTGAAATCTTAGGGTAACAGCCTAGAAACTTGCAGGTGTCAACCAACACAGCATAGTAGACTTGCGGTATAATGCCTCACAAGCCACAGTAGGTCTTAAAAAAACATAAACATGGCTTAGGCTAAACCTGGCCTAGGGCTCCTCAAGGATGATCAAGAGGGGCCTAGATATCTATGCTTCTCAACAATTCGGCTCCAAGTTCTGCAAACAACTTGGCCTAGGCGTGCGATACCATCTACATATTTATAAGCGCGCTACAAAAACACGTTGAGCTTGGCTGAGTGGTATTGCGTTTGACTTCAATGCAAGAGGTCGGCGGTTCGAATCCTCGTCAGGTAATTTTTTTTTACCATTCAACTTTATGCATTTGTTTTTCTGCAAATGATTGAATTTCATTAGATTTGGCCTCGTCACGGACGCAATATTTTAAGTCAGAGATAATTAAAATGTGGAACCCTGTGGTTCACCTTGTGCCAACGAATACGTCGAGTGCATAGGTGCATAATTTGATTGTAAATAATAATTTGGAACGTAACATAATGATCGAAAGTAACAAACAAAACGAAAAATAGGTCCATGTGTAATGTTGGCCTCCGCCTAGCTAGCCGTCCGTATATGTCTATGTTCAGCCATTTAGCACTACTAGGTATTTTGTTAACACTTGAACATAAACACAAATTGCTTCTTATTATTACGTTGCAAAATAATTTGTCAATGCACTTTTTAAGAGTTTACTAGAAGCAACTGACCGTACGCATTCATACAGCTGACCAACGCCCGTCACATCACAGAACCTAGGCCTACCACTTTATGAGTGATAGTGATGGCAGTCATAGAGCCAATCAAATCTTTAATTGTAGGAATAATTTTGCACTATTATTACAGCTGACCATACGACTATCCACAGCCAAAGATAATAGCATGGGCTAATATAAATGATAAATGTCCTATCCTTGATGATCACTGTGTAAGCCGTAGACTGAGACCTTTTTGTCTCACAACTTTTCTATACATTATTATTAAAAGAGTATTTACAACTAGGCTCTATTTCTTTAACATAATAAAACTATTACTTTTTAATAATGCTAGGGCTTTTTTGTAGGGTTGCCGTTCGATGTGAAAATCGTGATCGATAATCGGAGGCATCGAATCGATTATCATATCGAAATATATCGATATCATAGACCCAAATCGATTATCATATCAAATTCCAAATTGAGCCTAGGAAGCAGAAAAAACGCAAAATTGTAACACTAATACAAGAGATCATTAAGGATTAGAATGTTTAAAATAAAATTGTGGGCTGAATTTCAATTACACAGCCTATATTTTAAAACGTCTTGACTTGCATCGGGTGTCACTGTTTACGTGTTCCAACAGTACGCGCATCTAGCGAGCGAGAGATAGTGGCGAGATCTCATCGACATTCGAGCTCACAGCCTTATCTCCTCCCAACCTCCTCGTCGTCGTTCTTTGAATAATAAAAAACTGCCACACTTGACTCATCTTGTTAGGCAGCGTCAGAAGTAATGGCAAATATCTTCTTTGGGTTTGGGACGGAAGAAACATCACGAATTCAATATAATTGGGCAGACTGACGCTAGAGAAGTTCACGCCACAACACGTCGAGCCGTACTGAATACATCGCAATCGGGCCGGGCGATGTTTTCGTATCGCCTTGTATCGCGCTGCGAGCGCATGCGCACTGGCGGCGGTGGGCGTGGCATTATACTTGAGCAGCGATTGGCTACTCCGACAACCAATCGGCGCGTTGATACGACAGCGCGGCATTTTTAAGCATGGTAAACCGCGAAAACATCGATGTCACTATTTAAATCGATAATCATATCATATCATATCAAAATATTTGAATCGATTATCATATCATATTACTGATATCGATAATCGATCGATATTTCGATTATCGACGGCAACCCTACTTTTTTGCTTTTTTTGTTAGGACTCGAAACCGGCAATAACACTCCTAAATTTGTAATTAATAACTCGATCCCCATTCAATTCCATTACGATAGCGCGGGCAAAGCCCAACGGTTGTTCCGCCAGCTCTCACCACGCTGTGCTGCCTGTCAGCTCAGTGGCGCGCTCAGTGGCTAAACTCGGTGCCCATAGGGAGGGAGATTCTACACTTGGTTCACCACTGAAAACACACACAGAGTGATGAGAGGCCACTGCGGGCACTAATTGTCCGATCAATCCTTAGGACATGGTGTTATTTCATTGGATAACAACACAAAATTTGTAATGAAACGTGTATTTTAATAGATTTTTGCAGGATATTAACACAAACAATCAATATCCATAGGAGTAGCATTATTTCATTTTTATGTTTTTAATCAAACTCATATTTTTACTTTTTAAGTCTTCTCTCTTCTTCTCCTATGCACACATTCACATAATTATGTCATCACATCATGTGTCTTGATAACCAATAATGAAGGTAGGACTCCTGTTTGTTCCTGTCCATGCCCTTAACCCATTGAGCCACCAGTTGATTTTGCTTATTTTGCCCGTACGGATCCAGTTAAATCCGTATTACGGGGGATGGCACCCGGCCGCGCCCTGCCTATGGGCCGAAATCGCATGAATGCACAAAATTGAAGGCCTAGGCCTATTGTTTTTAGTTCATATGCTTTGCTTTTCTAGTTTATATTCCCGCCAGCCCTAGGCCTAACCCTACTTGTGTCATCGTCTTATTTTATCTTGGTTAGAAGTACTCTAGTTTTCATCCACCTCATTATTATTGCTTGCATCATTTGCAAGCAAATCAACAACACTTCCTGAATCTCACAATATAGTAATATATCACGCTCATTGGAAATTCAGCACAATCACCTTCAGATGTGCCATCTCGTAACATTCAGGAGCAAATTTGTAGGCCTTCATATTATTTGTAGTTGTCTGTGAAATGGCCGTGTTTGAGAATTTATCGGGGAAAAAACTCAACCACGTCGGTAAAAGAGTCAGCCTCCATATAGTGCTGCTATCTGTGTGAGATTGACTGAACTACGCCGGTTTGGCGCGAATTCAAAGACGAACGGAACGGACACGGAACTGTTCCGTATGTCTGTGTTTTGGGCCAGAATCGAGGAATACGGAACGGTTCCGTAAGTCGGCTCCAATGGGTTAACATTCCTTCACAAACCCTTAGACGCTACTGCAAAAACTTAAATTAGGTACCGTAGCATCTTTGCAAATCAGTATAGTTTGCTGAAAAGGATAGAAATGTTAAAAAAATCAATATAGGTCTAGTGAGTAATAAGTTAATAGCATATTTTGATCCACCACATTGCTACTACACACCATGTCTTTTGGTAGTAAAATGTGCAACCTTGGATGGAAGACAAATAGTTTTATATTTTTAACGGTGGGACTAGTCCTAATCTTCTTTAAGGAAACATTAGAGTATAAGTCAAATTTGGGTAGGCCTACCTGTTATTTTATAATTTTTTCTTTAATTTTAATTGTATGGTTGATGATGGATTGTGTATTTAAAATTAACTTTAGAAACATGTCTAGACACTTAATCACCATGAAGTTCTTGTTCTTGTTAAGAACTTAAGATATTTTGAAGTTATTTTGAAGTTAGACACTGCTTATGTGGGAGAACGATACGTAATCAAACCTTGTTGTGTTTCATCTGTAATTCCTTGTATGTAAAGGCCACCTATCTGTCTAACATAGTACTACGTATCTTCTTGCTCAGGATTCCCGGTGTGACCATAGCGACCGACATCATCTGTGGCTTCCCGACGGAAACGGACGCGGACTTCGACGACACGGTCAGCCTGTGTTCCAAGTACAAGTTCCCGAGCCTGTTCATAAACCAGTTCTACCCGAGACCGGGCACCCCGGCCGCCCGCATGACGAGGGTGCCAACCCAGGTGGTCAAGAGCCGGACGAAACAGCTGGGCGAACTGTTCCAGTCGTACCAACCGTACGAGCACAAAGTGGGCGAGACACAGAGGGTGCTGGTCACCGAGACGTCGCACGACAACCAACACTACGTCGGCCACAACAAGTATTACGAACAGGTAGGACTTGAGTTATTATTACTTGGTATGTAGAGACTAGTCTATTTAGCCTAGAATAATTGGTAGAGGTAAATTTTGGGAACGGCATCAAGAAATCGATTTCCCTATACCGTTCTAATCTCTCCCCCCCCATCCAAAATTTAATTAATTGATTAAAAAATTAAATTAACTGCTTCTCCAATTTTTTACACTTAATTTAAGCCCTAGTAAAAATAAGGGATGGCAACAATATCACTTTTGAGTTTTGACAATCAATATCACGGGGGGGAAATCGATTAATTCACTGCTTGGTGGTGGGTATGGTCTGATATTCTTGTGTGATTTCTTGGTGAAGGAGCCACATGGCCCAGACTTGATACTTGTAGGCGTAGTCGTATGCCTGAATACAAGATCACTTGAAGGGATGTACACACTTGATACATGTAGGCTCACTCGTATGCTTGGATACAAGATGACGTGACTGTTTGGTGGAAGGGATTAGAGGTCTGCACGGGCCTACTTCTAGAAGCCCGGCCCGGGCCCAGAATTTCAGGCCCGGGCCCGGCCCGGGCCCGTATTAAACTAGCTTATCAAAGCCCAGGCCCGGCCCGGGCCCGCCATAAGTGTAAGTAGGCCCGTTACAGCCCGTTCAGAGGTTAAACTCAAAGCAACAGCATGTGGATTTTTTTAGATTTTACCATGGGATATGAATGAACGTCACGGTGGGGATGAAAAGTACTATTACGAGAAACAAAACGTTTATAAATTTTGGTCGAAGAACATTTCTATGATCGCAATCGCAAATACCGATTTCAAATTATATCATAAAGCCCGAAAAAAGCCCGTCTCATTCAGTGAAAAGCAGGCCCGGGCCCGGCTTAAAATGCACAACAAGGCCCGAGCCCGGCCCGCGGGCCCGGGCCTACCCGGCCCGCGGGCCAGGCCCGGGCCCGTGCAGACCTCTAGAAGGGATGTCCACACTTGACATACCTCATGAAATAAGCACTTTTCTTTATACGATATCGTTACAATGGGGCCGATATCAATATTGAAAAAACTGTTGCACTTGCACGTCACTAGTAACAAGATCTCGAGGACATAGTTGTACGTAGTATGTTGTTTGCACTAGAAGGTAGAACTTAAAATGGATTGATTAGTATTGAGTAGCCTAGAGTTGTCACGGTGTGACAGCAAGTGTAATGTCGACAGGTGCTGGTGCCTAAGAACGCGGCCCTACTGGGCAAGATGGTGCTGGTAAGGATAGTCTCCGCCGGTAGACATAGTATGGTGGGGGAGCCCGTGGATGAGCAGGCGTACAAGACCAGCCGGTACCCGTCCAGCCCCAGGGTCGACGCTGACCTCGTACAACAGTCGGGCACGCCAGTCTTGCCCTACACCATCGGCGTACTAGCGATCGCACTCATCGCGCGCTTCTTCTGGCTCATGATCTAAACCACCTAACGTTGCCACGGCAAGTTGTAGTACGAATTAGCAGGTGGGGAGTGTGTATTTAATTAAAATATCAACGAAGAGTAATACTAGTAGGCCCACTTTGAAAAAGATTTTTGAAGTAATATAATATATGATAAGTATGTTGATTGTTGACAAATGCTTTCGGGGCCTTATTACTTTACTTGACTTATATTAAAATAATGGGTTTGGACCTTGGAGGCTTCGGTATAATAATAGAAAATACCTTTCGGTGATTTTGGCAAACATGTACAGAGCAGACAGGTAAAAACTTGTTTGTGCGGACCGACTGATAAAAACACAAACTAGCTGTCGACCACGAAGAAAGGAGTTTAAAACCCTAGCTCAGCATTCCCAAAATATCTAGGGACTACGTAACAGCTCTGCAAAAGTCGACCACTTGACTAACAAGCTTTGGAGATCTAAAGCCTATCTATCGTAGTCATGTTAAAATTGCAAATTTTCTCCATCAAGCACCCAAAGTTTGTGAAAACTGTGCCACTAACAGCCTTTCTTATAACTATAAGCAATCCATGTTGGGTTGGTTCATAAACTTACAGCTGTGGACCATTTATCTGCATACCGGTAACTGCTTATTATTATACTTACTATACTAGGGGATATCTTTTTTAACCTGCCATTGTCATTTTGTGTTGTGGTTTTTGGAAATCTTTACAAACTCAAGAATTAGTAACAACATGCGTACAATGCATTACTAATTAATTATTACTATTTTTATATAAGTCAAGTAGGCCCTAGCTTGTATTTATTCTAAATTGTCAAGTTTGGAAAACATTATTTTATTGGATTGATTGACATATTAATTTATGTTTGAATTGTGTTGGAATGCCAGTATTAAAAACAACTAGTAAAGACAGTTGTCAGCACGGAGGTAAATGAAATGTACTGGTACTCTACATTACATTTGTGACCTTCCCGTTAGGTATTAGTGGTCTGTTTTTTTTCCGGGGGGGGTTTCTTTGGCAGCTCATTTGGTATATTTTAAAGACACTTGAAAGGATAGATGTACAATGCAAAAGATAAATGCAAGAGTGTGAAAAGCATTTGAAAAGCATGAAGGACAGTTAGTTCCTAACCTGATTTGAACAGTATTTTTTTCGAGAGACAAATCCCGGTGAAACGTTTGGTATTATTTTTCTCTATTTGTTGCTCTCTATTGCCTTGATCATCTTCATTGTGCAAACATGGGACTTTGGAACATAATTATGTGAGTGTAAGATTCAGCTTGAACTTAAATATTAACTTTATGTGAATTATTCTCTGTTCTTTTGAAAAGTGTAATTTATTTAAAACAGTTAAACTTTTTTCTGTTCACATAGAAGTACAGTATAACATTTAGCTGGATAGTGGATACGAAATACGAATGGATCAAAACATCATTACGAACATTAAAAAAATTGATTGCTGCCGAACTGAGATGCAGAATGCTTCAATTGTTGAACCCTGTGTTTGTAACGTAACTACTCTGTTCACTGGCAGCAGCAGGTGCAATGTGTTGACAGTGCACTCAGACTGTGACACCTGCCAAGCTTTTGTTGTTGCCACTTATTTCCCAGCTAGTACAATGAGGGTGATCGAGAAGCAAGATGAGTGCTGGATGCTGTAGTAGCCTACTTACTTCTTGCACTGTAGAAGCCTACTTACTTCTTGTGCTGTAGTAGCCTACTTCTTGCGCTGTAAAGCCTACTTCTTGCGCTGTAGAAGCCTACTTCTTGCCTTGTTGGCTAGCACGTTGCGGTATGTTCCTGTTTCTCTACCACTAAGAGTGTTATAATTAATTAAGCCTACACGCTCAACTGTCAATAGTCAATTAAACATTTAAGCTTTGTCTTTAATATTAAATACAAGTACCTAGTTAATTTCTCTTATAGTGAGTGTATAAATTATTTCTATTTTTGGGAAGTGTGGTGGTTTGGGCATAGGATTGAGCGTTGATGTAGTAAAGCTGCTAGAAACTAAAAGTCCTGTCCATGGTGCTAAGTCATAGTACAGCAAACAACATTTTCGAACACATAATATTATTTTAGAATAATATTATACAGACTATTATTTGTTCTTGATACTAGATGTTGGTTTTGCTTGAGTGGGTGTGTTTAGAAAATGTTTTCAGAAATGTTTTAGTTTCTAAGATTTAGTAGTAAGCATGTAGACAATCGAAACAATCTCCCCTCCGGGTGGTATTCCTCTTTGTTCCCCTCGCTTGTTCCAGGTTTGAGTCTTGGGTTTTTGCCTTTTTGGAATACGGGAATCGTAGTAGCACACAACGAACACGTAGAGTAGACTATAGAGGCTAATGAAATGAAGGTAGCACTGTACATAATATTTTCCTGCACACAGTTTATGACTGTTGGATGAGCTCTGGATGAAGGTTTTAAATGTAGAATGCAGAGGTTTATTCTGGATCACTTGGAAGCTCTCATTGACACAACCCTAATGGGCTACGGCACGCTATAGCCAGGGGTGGTTGTCTGCACTCATATGTCACAGCTACCTAACACTTTTAAGGTAAGCTGTTGGTCTCCTTTCTTCTTTCCCCAACCTCATAAACTACAATGTGTGTTTGTTGCTATCGGAGCACATATTTTTCAAAATATTTAATTTGTGTAATAAAGTATTGATTGTAAATTACTAATTTAAAATTAGTCACCTAAGATCTTTTTGTAATAATTTCCAAATCTAAACAAGAAATGTTCTCTAATGGTGACAGGTATATATAAAACACCTTCCAAAGTTTAAATAGTTTTGGGTGAACATTGGAGGTCAAATAGTGATCTAGAATGTATGTGGAATTTCACAGAAATGTGGTGAACAATTGATTTTTAAATGAAGTTGACAGAGCTCATCCGACCGTCTTATTAAAGGCCCACTAAACCCAAACATGCATGTCAATTAAATTAATAAAATGTTTAGCCTTAAGAAAATATATATTCTATTTGATGAAGTGCACTGTACTAGGATCCGCTGCTTTACTTGTAGTAGTGTGCGAGTGGCTTCCAAAGTAGATTGACACTCCACGGCTTAAGTGACGTGCAGTAAAACCACTCTTCACTTATATTCATGAACTTATTAAGAGTCTTTGATCACTGGGCCTTGGAGCCAAATGAAAACACTGCTGCAGGCGTAGTAGACAGTCACAGAGCAACTTTGCAATTCATCAATAGACTACTCGTATTGTCTAAACATCTTACTATCAATCAACATGTATATTAGGGTTTTGTGAGCAAGTAGTATACACAGTAGTTCAGCCTAGATCTCTAGAATAATACTACACAGTACACACTAATGATAGGAAACGTCTGCCTTATTATAGCCTTTATGTTTATATTCTTATTTGTATATTAATGTAAACTGTCAATGAGTAGACATCTTAAAACAAATTGAATTATTTTAATATCAATGTGAAAAAGCAAGGCACTGACATGATATAAATATAGTAAAATCTACTAACAGCTATTATTTAATATATAGATTAAAGTTACTAAAGAAATGAAATGATGTGTGGTGTGTGTATATATATTATGCATATATTTGTTTTATTTAATCCAAATAATCATGATTTTTCAAAGGAGTGATATTTGAAAGAGAGTCAATTAGTTTATAACAACACAAGCTAGAAAGAGATATGAGTCTAACTAAATCTTACTTTATTTATATTAGATGTTTTAAACTTTATAGAATAGTGGTATTATTACTAGTGGCAAATACAAACAAAACAACCCAGACTTGCAAGTGACCTTGTAATTATGGACAATGTAGTAATACCATGGGTATGTATGTATGTAACAGTCAACTATCATCAATACACCACCAGTCGGTAACAATTAAGCAAAAGGTTTTCAGTTCTTTGAATGAATAAGCTTAAGTTGAAAACTTACAAATTCCTCCATAATCTTGATTAAGTACAACGTATGATTGATAATTAATAATGAATGATGGCATAATAAGCCAAAAGTTGGGCATTTGACAAGGTGAAGAATTCAATGTTTTATCAGTGTGACATTATGTTTAGAATTTAGAAGAAGCTTTCATCACTATGTGCCTCATCTAGAGTGAAATGAATAAAATGTAAGTTGTTTTATTTCCACTGCTCGATCACTAAGTTGGAATATCTCACTCCACTGAATCTGTTGCTCATGTAAAATGTGATGGTTGCTGTTAAAACTTAAGCATAATTTCTTATTAAGGTATTTGGGTGGATGGAAGGTCAATTGTGAGAGAAGCCACCTCTCGACTTAAATTTGCCTTTTTCTTCAACTAGAGAAATAAAGACAAATTATTACTATTACATATTATTACAAGCATTTTCAACTGTTTGCACAGAAATCATAAAACAATTGTCAATGTCGGCAACTGGTTTGAAGTAGAAGGTTTCGCTCGGTAGATATGTACTGGTATTGTTGAGGCGTTCCTCACAGCAAGAAAACCACGACATAGGCTAAGTTCTAGTTCCAGCCGCTGTGGCTCCCAAACGTAAGCCTGAATTAGACGGTTCAATGTTTTGTTCAAGATTTCTTGAATTCAAGGACAAAATATGATCAATAGCTTTGTTTGTTTGTCCTGTTTCAATTACACCAGGTACAAGTTTTTCACGAAAACCCGTTTTTCTGTCCTGGTGTAAATGTACCTGTCACAACCCAGAAACGTTTTTTTGTCCTGTTGTAAGTTACCACAACTGCGACTGGAGTAAGAATTTTACACCTGCTTCTTTAGCAGGAGTGGGTGTAAAACGACAAAATATTGCGCCATTTTTAAAGTTTGTAGTGGCTTGGTTGGTGTAGTGAGAAGTTAAGAAAGAAGCTAGAAGTTAAAATGGATAAAGCCGGGCCAAGCAATATCTTTCCCAATGATTATATGAATCTTCACGGCCTTTCTTAAAAGGGACAATGCCAATTAATCAACCGTCAAGCAAAAACCTTAGCCCAGTTCCGACATAACCTAAAACTAGGATAGGTCTGCTTGAAAGACGTTTAGCAATATTATGCACAACAATGTACTAGAAACCTGTTATCTAGGCCAAAATATTGAAAAATATAGTTAGGCCCTAAGCCTATAGTCTATCAGCGTGTGGTATATAGGCTCTAGGCCTTTGTTGCCTCGTCAAATGTCAAAACTGGGTGCAAATATGTTTGTTTGTCCTACTGGGCGTAACGTGTACTTATTACTCCTATTTCCGGTTTTATGACGTACATCCGGACGATTCCAGGAGTAAATATGTGAACCTGGTACAGGACAAACAAACAAAGCTAATGTGTAGGGAGGTATTGTTGCGTTTTATTACTTTTACACATTTTGTTCTTGAACAATGAATCTTGAACGAAACATTGAACTATCTGATTCAGGCTTGAATAGGACGGCATTTCCAATGTTCTCGAGAGTTAATAATTGAAAAACTGTTGACTCATTTCCAACCCACTTTCAGCTTTTGAATAATATCCACCGCACAAGTAAAATCAAACCTTTCGACAAGGTTTCTTCTTCTTCTTCTTCTTCTTCTTCTTCTTCTTCTTCTTCTTCACTGCTTCTGCAGTAGGCATCTCTAGGTCTGATGACGTTTCTTAGACCCCACCTACACTTACACAACAACTGGTGGCTGGCCCAATGAGTAGAGACCCTAAGAAATAGCAAAAAAAAGTTATAATTTCGTTAAAAAAATCTTCAATTTCCGTATATATACATAAAGGAATATTTAGGCCATACAAAGTTAACTTAATTGGAATTACCTAGGCGTGTTCGATAATAATATTTTCAGCTGTCATTGTGCCACTACGTTAAAACAGAAATGTTGATTTCAATGCCCATGTCAAATTAATTGTGTATTATGGAGCTAAAGCTTGAGAAAAGTTCCCTATTTTGCTCTAACTTAGCAGAAAAACGTGATTATTGCCTTATTTCACTACTTAATAGTACTAATATAAAATTGTCATATTTTGCATGATTAAGTGAAGAAAGTCATTCACGAAATTTCAGGGTCCCTACCAATTAGTTGATGTGTACAAATAAAATAAATAAATGACAGTAATATTTTACGTATGCCCTCTTTTACCTCATATTTAAGTGCAAGACTTTGATTCTGGAGGTCACAGGTTCAATACCCGCCACTGGTAATCCCGAATGAAAGTTTTCCTTCAGTCGTTAAGGCAAATGTTAGGGATTAAGTGCTGTAAAACAGCTCTTTGGCTTTAAACTTCACAACTACGTAACTAAACATCCTAATTACCTAGTAACTTGGGTTGATAGGGCCTCGAGGCAGGTTTGGTGTTGGGTGGGGAAAGATTGATAGGAGGCTTGGAGCCAACAGCTTACCTTGAAAGAGTTTGGCGGCTGTGTAGAGTTGAACTTGAAGGTCACTTAAATATATACACAAAATAAAACATTTCAACGAAACGTTATTTGTTTGTGTATATATCTGTGACCTTCAACTCTACACAGCCACCAAACTCTTTCAAGGTAAGCTGTTGGCTCCTAGCCTCCTATCAATCTTTCCCCACCCACCACTAATTACCTAGTTAGTCAACGGAAGAGGGTCATATCGGAAAAAAACTTTTACTATTTAGTATTTATACCCTACACCGGACATTCCCACTAACTAAGTGATTTTTCTGCAAGGTTTTCTTTGGTACCTAATAAATAGCAGATATTTCAGAAGCCTCTATATTTACATAAAGAGGACTGTTACTAACGCTACGATAATCTAGTCCAAACTCCGAACTTTGAACTAATACCAACTATACGATCACAGATCAGTAAATATTGATGCCTTGTTTGAAGATTTGTTTACAAGGAGATATTTGTACTTTATCCAGAATGACATACTTTGCATTCTGAGACTCATATAGTACTCAATATATTTCTTCAATGATATTTTCATCATTAACTACCCATATCTTATTCATGTCCATACACTTGTATAGGTTACAGATAACATTTTACACCTAGCCTTCCTTCTGTGCACTTGTTTCTGAGTTTATTGTAGTACTTAACTCCCATGTACGGACCGGATCTTTATCTAGTTGGACCTAGAGAAGCCAGCAAAAATGAAACACGTCTTTTCCAAACCAAAATCAATTATAAACTTTTAAAATGTCCAGGGTTCAATTCCCAGTTCAGGTTGCAATTTGTAACTTCTGAAATCGAATGAAAAAAAATCCCCCACTGAAAATCAGTTAGGGTGTGACTGAGTGGGTAGACTCTTAATACAAATTTATAGTATATTATCTATTTATTTACGTAAGAAATAATGTCCCCCCCCCCTCACTGAAAATCAATTACTGCAAGTGGCAATATGCAAATCTAAGTTTATTCATTAACTAAATTTGCATTTAGCAGGTATGAAAACCCTGGTGGATGCCTACCTAGTTAGTCTTTCCCTACCTAGTTAGTCTTTCGTTGCATCGCGACTTGAAAATAGCAGGGTAATTCATAGAGGTAAAAACTATATTGGTAAGGAGGTTATTGTTCCAACTCATGTATGTTGGGTAGTGTTCTAGTAGTCCGGTGATATGTGGCTTGTTGGTTTAGTGGTTGAGTCCCTGTTTTCAATGTAGAAGTTCGTAGGTTTGAATCCTGCAACAGGCAAAATATTTCGAGTTTCTGATATGGATTTAATCTATCAATACTTGGGTTATGCATGAGTAGATGGTGAATTTGGAGTTGTCCTAGCAACGAACCACATACATAATCAATAGAATAAAGTTGCTCTGTAGCCTTGCCCTTGTCGGTTCTGGTGTGAATCGGGCCCAACCATTTGCTATTTTGGTTCGCTCGGCAAGTGTCTGTATTGACCGGGTTGGCTTAAACATTAACGTCGCTCACTGAAAATCCGACTTGATTGGGTCGACTTTAAATACAAATGTATTTTTATTTATTTTATTTGTCAAAAGTTTATATTTTGTTTCTTTTATTTACCGTTGAAAGTTTTTCTATCTACTGTTACTATAAAAAAATATAAATATTGTGTAGCTAACCTAAATTACAATGGAACAACAAATGACCTTATAAAATTAAGTCTAGCCAGAAAATGTGTAATATACAGTAGTTCTGTATGTATGTAGATGGTAGAATATAATTTAGTAGTGGAGTGGGTTGCAACATTGAAATTACCTTAATTTCTCATATTTATGCAATAATTATGGTAAATGAGACAATTTGGTACTCTAAAAACCATAGCTCAATATTATGTCTAGCTGAAGAAAATGTACAAATGATGAGAAATACGTGGTGTCGTATTTCTTGTTTCTCTGTATTACCATTGAGTATAGATGGTATTTCCTTAAGCGGTAGTTAGGCGGTCAACGTAGTTGCTCAAGTTCATTTTCTAGCCCTGATACGCAAGCAATAAAATAAAGAAACAGTGGTGACACCTACTGTTGTGATTGGAAGTTGATAACTTTTATTGTCAAGTAGATAGTTCAGATTGTTTTGCGCAACACGACCTGACCGTCTGTAGGGCAGCCGGCACACCAACTCCGAGCAATATTGTTGATAAAAAAAGTTGGGCAATTATGTTGATTGTGTTACTACCGCTTCACCACGTTGATAAATAAATTTCTTGCAGGTACAAACTATTGTTTATTAAAACATTGAAGTGGAATATTGTTTACTAACTGTTTTATTAGAACAATACCCATAGGCCTACATACAAAACCTTGTAGAAATACAGCCAATTCTTACACACTCAAAAGCAGAGATATAAAAGAAGGGCCAAGCTATACCACTCTATATTTGTACTCTACGTAGGTACATATAAATCACTTTGATGTAATAGTTTGTCCAAATTCAGTCTTGCCAAGGTTTGCAACCTGGTGCAGCCATGTGGAGAAGTGATGTTTCTAGGCCTATTTATCTATATTTCATAGTGCTCCGATGTAGAAAGGACTTTCTTTTAGATCTTGGTGCTTTTTGAGGCTGTATTTTTACTTGTTTCCATATGCATGGGACCCAATTACTTTTGTAAATTCCATTGTCAAAAAATAATTCTTTTATTGAAGTAGTAGTGCCTATAGTAGCACTTGCAAAAACATACACTCTTTAAAGATGAAATGTATGTTTGTTTAGATTTTTGGAAAGGGACAAGTAGAATACTCAATTTAAAGTGTTATATTCAACCCTCGAAGAATAACTTCGAGAGTAACCCGCAGGCCAGAAATCCCTATCGCGAGGGCAAGTCAGGTGCGAAGCCGAAGGAATATTTTGGTCATCACTCGTCGACGTGCTTCCTCCAAAGATCGGAGACAAGACTTTCCCGAAACCAGGAAGGGAGGGGTAAGTGGATGACACCTTCTTCAAGTTATTTGCGGTGAAAAGCCCCATTCATAAATAGCAATAAGAGGATCCAATATTTTATCATTTATGTAAATCAAACCAGTTATTAAACCCCGGTCTCCCAATTCCCAGTCGAGTGCTTGACCCGTAAGCTACAGAGACGGTTAACTTCATAACATCTGGATTGTTGGTGCATTGTAGATCTGAATAGATTGGAACAGTACAGGATGTTATGGAGTAAACCGTCTCGGTAGCGAAGGGGTAAAGCACCCGACCGGCAATTGGGAGACCGGGTTTCGATACCCCGCTGAGATGGATTTTTGTAATTTCTGGATTGATTTACACAAAATCAATTACACCTACGAGAGTATTTCCCGATTAATCAAATTGAGAAATTTATCATCCACGTTGCAAATACTATTAGGCCTAAAACATAAATGGTTAAAAATAAAATTACTTTGTAAGAAACAGTGTAGATTGGAGAAGGGTTGAAAGGTTGGGAAAGCATAGAGAACAAAAAGCCCAGCCTGAAGGGCTGGGGGCAATAAATTTTTTTTCACCTGCTGATGACAACTGCAGCTAATTTAAAGTTTTTTGTTACCTTAATCCAGGATGCGTTTCGTCCTTCTGGGACTCATCAGGCGGATGGTGGTCATTAAAAATCAGCTAACTAGTACATGCAAACAAAACTCACAACACATAACTTAACCTGTGGTAGGGCCACGCAAGAAGTAAATTCTGCATGCATGTTGTCATCATCAGCAAGGTTACTTCACACACCATTCATACTGAGGCACATTGGCTCATTGGTTCAACTAAAGAAATTGACATTGGCATACATTCGCCAGAAATACCCAGAAAATGAATGGCTACATCTGTATACAGATGGATCAGCATCCCCAGGGGAAGGAAATGCGGGCGCAGGGATATACAGCCGAGAATTTGAGGCTTCCTACCCAGCTGGTGCTAATGGAAGCAATTATGATGGAGAAATCCGAGCAATAGTTGAAGCACTATTGAAACTATCAAAATCTGAAAACCGGAAAATTGTGATCCTATCCGACTCCAAGACTGCCATTGCAGCCATTGCAAATAGGGAGGAAACAGAACCCGAAATTAGACAATGTAAACTACAGATTCTACGACTCATGAATGATGGGAACAAAATTGTGCTACAATGGATACCGGCCCACTGTGGCATATATGGTAATGAGAAGGCCGACTACCTAGCCAAACAAGGTAGCAAAAAGCAACAAGAAAGTAAAAAACTGTCACATAAATCTCTCAAATCTCACCTGCATGCATCGACATGCAAAGTGTCCGAAGGAATGGCAAGAGAGGGGGCACACTAGAATGAGGCCGACTGGTAAACTAAAGTGCTACAGTAGAAAAATAGAGACAGCTCAATTCCGGCTTCAAACAGGTCACGACCTACTCGGAAAGCACCTCCATAGATTTGGAATTTTTGAATCTAGTGTCTGTCGGATGTGTGGAGCTGGGGAACAAGACAGGAAACATCTTTTTCAATGTACATATATAAAGCTTGAACGCGACAAAATGCCAAATGGCATGGATCGGAGCGAACAGGAGTCCTATCTCTACTGGCTAACTAGAAAACACATGATGACATGAATAATGTCAATTGTTGGCATATGAAAAGAAGAAGAAGATACTGAGGCACACCGTCAGAACAACGTAAGGGGACTTCCCTCCCCCCCCCCAAAAAAAAAAACAACATAAAAGATAAGGATTGCGAGGTGGGTGGGGAGATGACAAATCACAAGAGGGAATAATATGAAGAAAAAAAACTGAATTACATATCTGTATTTATTTGGCACAATGAACGTTGAACATTTCCACAGAATGCTGATTAATGGCCTCCAATCACATCCTGAATCACAAAGTTTACCTTTACCTTCTCGTATTTCAGGCCCTATAGTAATAATAATAATCATAATTAGGGTAAGTACAGCTAACATGATTTTTATTTGTGTACTTACCATACCATATTGTAGAATATGTTATATGTAACACAATATCAATTTTATATATGTAATGTATGTTATATTATAATATTAGATAGTAAATATTTCAGTGTACACAGTACAGTAACTATTTGTAAATTTACAACATGTAACACCCATTGTTGGATAATTTAAATTTTGCTACACAATATATTATATGGACCAACATCTTTGAATACCAATATATTTTTGAATTGTCATGGAACAACACAACAATCTCCACCCCATTAAAGTTGAGATTCTCTGTTACAAGTTGGGAACACATTTCAGTAGGTCTGGCAGGTCAGCACTACGTAGGTTGGAAGTACGGAAGATTGATTAAAGTTACACCTACGGTGTCGACAGTGGAAGCTAATATACGAGTTTTGTTTACACAATAATTGAGTAAAATATAACAATCTTTTGATTTAACTAATTAGTAAATACCTAACGATGCACTAAGAAGGACTAAGCTATGAAAAGCACACTGAAATCACTAATCCTACATTTACATAAAATGCCATTTTCTTTTCTTATTTCCTTGACGAGATCAAAATTACCTAGATGGTAATTTACATAGTGTGACTTATCTTCAAGTACATATCCTTGCAACACTGTAGGCCTAATGTATGTAATATAATTGTCAAAAATATGCCTAAGGGTTGTTGTTAAGTATTGAACATAAAACTACAATTATTAGAGCCTAAACACTAGTGATTTTTCCAAAGTTGTAAAACTTAATTAACAAAACTCAATAGACCTAGACATTTTACAAAACCAACAAAGAATTTGATGGCGAGTACTTTATGGACAACTCTTGGGTCTATATCATTATGAATCCGCTTTGTCTTTGGTCAAGTCAGTGTTGTTTAGGGCTTATAATTTATGTATAGATAGACTCCAAGAAAACATTAGAGGGAGATATACATAATATCAAGATAGGACGGCCGAATTCAGTGGACGGCCGAATGTCTCGAGGACGGCTTCTTACACCCAACGAACATTGAAAGCTTCTTTCAAAGAAATTTGAAGGTTCTGAAGTAACAGGAACTGTAAAGTAAAAAATACAAAGTTAAGTATTAGTAATCAAATTACATTTGAAAAGTAACTTAGGCCTACTAAAGGCCTTTCAAGATAACTAAGTAAGGTGTAACAGAAAACAGATATTTACCTTGTTGATGGTGTCATATGAGAAGGGCATGGCAGCCTCGTTAACATAGACGGTTTTCACTGGTATTTCCACTCCGAGAACAGTGATCTTCGCAAGCATCATTGGTTCATCGTACCCCCACTTGTCAGCGCCACCAGTCAGCTCGGATCCGTGCAGCGAGAAGTTCAACACGTTGTACTGCCGATCTTCGACGGTGTTGAGAGTATCTCCGTCGTCCCAGAACAAGCTGCCCTCGGCCTTGCCGTTCTCGTCGGGCATGGCAATCAGCTCGATGGGGTTCTTTCTAGTCTCCACCGTCGTAACGTTGGGCTGCTGCATCGGGACGATGAACCCGCCCCGCAGCAGCAGCGGGATCCGGTGCAGGGGAGCTTGCAGGGTGTGGCGGTTCCCGGAGGCCCTTATCTGAGCCATGGAGTAGAAGTCGTACCACAAACCGTTTGGCAAATATGCGGAGACTTCCGTATGGTCCGGGTCTAAGACCGGTACGATCATTAGGGCAGAGCCCCAAAGGAATTGGTCGTCGATGACATAGGTTTGCGGATCTTGAGGGAACTCGAAGAGTAAAGGTCGTGCAACGAGTGTGCCCTCGATGTGAGCTTCGTAGAACAACGTGTATAGGTACGGTAGGAGGGAGTAACGAATCAGTAGCGCGTTTCTAGCGGAGATTGCAACGTCCTTTCCCAATGCAACCGGATCTTGGTCTATGCCGTCGTCAGTGTTGTGGTTTCGGGAGAATGGATAGAAGGCCCCCAGCTGTGACCAGCGGTTGCACAACGGCGCCGTTGTATTGCCGTTGAAACCGCAGATATCGGCTCCGACCAAGGGAATCCCAAACATGTTCAGGTTCAAGACCTGTGGAATGGTCCGGCGCATGTCGTACCAAGACGATTCAATGTCCCCGGTCCAGTGACCTGCAAAGTGACCGTGCCCAGGGAACGTTGCTCGTGAAATGACGAAAGGTCTCTTTGATCTTATTTCCGTCATGGCAAAACTAGTTACGATTGACTCGGTGAAACCGTACAAGTTGTGCACATTATAATGTGATCCTGCGTATTGTTTACTGGACATACAGAGGGACTTATAATAGAGCACACCGCCGTCCACAGCCGGGACGTAAGGCGGACGTTCGAGATTGTTGTTGGGACAACCGTCCTTGGTCCCAGAGTAAAAGTTGCTCGGTTCGTTCATGTCAATCCAAGCGCCGTCAAATTTGAATTCGCTGTGTAAATGTTTCAGTTGGTTCATCCAGTAGTCTACTGTGCTAGGATGGGTGAAGTCGGGCCAAACTGTTGAGATGCCATTCCAAACTTTACCTTCGAAAGGTTGTCCCGACGAGTTCTTTACGAATATTCCAAGCTTTACTCCCTCGTCGTACGGAGGATATGTACCCACCTTTTCAGCGGCACTAACTCCCGGATCAATTAGGACGGTGTACTTCATTCCTAAATCATGAAGTTCATCTACAAACTTTGGCAAACCTTCAAAGTTAATCTTGTCATAAGTAAAGTCATTCGAGTTGTTCATGTAATCCAAATCATTCCATTGTACATCTAAAGGAATACCAAAATCTCTTGTACGTTTCCATACTTCACGGGTATTATTTAAGCTCTTGTAACCAAAACGGCATAGGTGAAAACCGAGGGACCAATATGGCGGCATGTAGGGTTTCCCAACAACTTCTGTGTATTGTTTAGCCACATCGGATGGCGTTGGACCAAGGAAGATGTAGAAATCTAATATCCCACCTATGGCACGGAATGTGATTGCAGGAGCTGGTTGAAGAATCACTTCCAATGCATTGCTATTGAGGAGAAACACACCGTGACTCAAGCCGGAATTCTCCAGAACCATGTAAAAGGGATGACTGCCATAAAGGTTGGTATTTTCTTTTGGTATGGAGTCATGATTCCACATGGTAAACTTTTGCCAATGGGTTGATAGCAAGAATGTTGACCTATGCTCACCAAGGCCATAGATGTAATTTGAAGGAAGAAGTGATGATATCTGAAGAAATTGGTCAGCAAAAACCATTCCGCCAATATTTTGAGTGTTGAATATTGTTTGATTATCAGCTTTACGCAATACTTTGAATCCTGTTTGGTTGCGATCTATTTCAAACTTATAGTTTGTGCTAGGAGGGGCTCCGTCGACGATCGGCACTTCGGGATACGGTGGCTCGAATCGAGGATGAAGAGGGTCAAATATCTTTATACGGATGCGGTTTTCAGTCTCGAATTTGGCGTCAATGTGAAGAATTACAATGTCGTTTGGATAAGGAGATTTGACAACGCGACGCATGAATGCGGAGACACCACGTTGTGATTCCGTAACGTTAATCCAATCATAACCACGGTAATTCTTTGGGTAGAAGCAATAAGGTACGTCGAGTGGAACGTCACTTCTGGCAGTTTTCTTGGCAGACCAGCAACAACCACGAGCTTTGCACGCAGCCTCGTTAGCCTTCTCCCCAGGGAAACAGTCAAACTTGAGGCCGTCGGGAATCTTTGAGCATTGCCTGGGAGGGACCAGTAAGGGAAAGTATGTTTTTGGTAGTCCTAGGGTAATCTTCGGCTTGACAACTTTGAAACCTTTGTCCGCAAAATCTTTGATGTTTTTCATATCTACACCCCGATCGGACAAGGATATCATGTTTTGAATCTCAAAGTGATTGTAGGGGGACTTGTACCGGTAGTTGGTTTTCCAGGTACCATTCAATAGCCCGAAACAATGGAAGAGGTAAACAACTGGCAAAACACAGAAGACTATCATTAAAAATAGACTTATGAAACAATTTGCGATGTTTGGGCGGTGAGGACACAGCTCCTCTGCAGCTTCGCCTTCGCTTTCTACTTCATATTCTATTTTAAAATCATCCGAGGTGATCTCCATATTGTTGAAATCTGCTGCAGACACCTCTTTGTTGTCATCATTTTCCTTTTCCACTAGATTACTAGCATCAGGGCCTTTGAATCTCTTCAATAACTTTTTAATAATAGATTCCCTCATGTTAGAAGTGTAGGCTAGGCAGGGGGCCTAGTTCCAGGTTCTTATAAGTCAATAATTTACTCGAATGTATAGGCCTACCTAGATGTCAAATGCTTCAGCTAAACTATTAAATCAGGTAGGGCCTAGGTAAGGAGGAAAGCTAGCCTAGGCCTACACGACTGGTCTCTGAACCCACGAAGTCGTGGGTTAAGGTAAGGTAGGTTCGGCCTAGGGCCAAAGTGTAGGAGAGGCTAGACCTCAGAGGCTAGCCATTGAGCTCTGCCCGGTCCTATTATACCTCGTGTCAGCCGGGACAGGTTGACTACATAAAAGAAATTACCATTGATCCAGACTCGTATCAAATTCTCTCTTGACGTTTATTCTCGCTTCAGCTAGAGCTAGCTACTTTCCAAACGATAAATACGCACTATGAACTTGCAGAAAGGGACAAAGACGGCCACAAAAATAACAACAAAACGTCATTGACAAAGTGACAGATAGACGATTGGAAGGAGGCCTACCACAACAACACAAAACACCAACTTCCCCCTAAATATCGATTTTCGAAGTTGGTGGAGTAAAACTTCTTTTATCGACTTTGCAAAATGCTTTTTGACCTAGTCAAATTGTAACTAGAATACACAATCAAAGCTTAAAAAATACAAAATGAAGTCGATTGAATAAATTTTTGACTAAATAATTAACCACTGACCGTTCACGTTTGATACATTTATCAGTGCTGCTGCTCATATTAATAAGATCCCGCTTTTTATTCTCTTTACTTTACCGGAAATGACTAGAGAAGATACACGGTGGACTACCTTACCGACCAAGACCGACAGGCAGTTTTTAGGCTAGTCCAGAATATTTAATTTATTTCGGTCGCCTCTATTCAGAGTTTACGTAACGCATTTAACAGTAAGGTATGTAAGAGTAACAATTTTCCAGTACATATTTTCCTACTGTGTATATATTAATTTTAAGTCTGGGTCGTAGGCACAATTGAAGGCAAAACTTTGTTTGGAGTAGGGCCTAGCCCTAGGCCCTAGGCCGCGGAAAGGCTGGGGGACCGGGAACCCTCAAATAATTAGGCACAAAGTAAATAGGGCCTAACCCATGAATTTGTCTAGACCGAGGCCTATTTAAACATCCAGACAGCTATGTAACCCCTTCAATAAAAATCAATTCAACTGAATACCTGGCCTAGGGCCTGCCCAAGCCCTAGTAGCTAGTCCTAGGCCTACTACTAGGTTAGGCCCTAGCCCTAGAGGTAGGGGCTAGGGCTGCCTAGGCCCTAGGCCTCTAGGGTAGGCTAGGCCGGCACTTCTGTACTTGGCGGGTCCCAACATTTTTTTTTCAATGAAAACATACACACCCGAAATCCTTTCCGTTACAAAACTACTTTCTTAGGTTTGCCGAACTTTCCGCTGGCTACAGTGCGCCGCGCTAGGCCTAGCTAGTTCTAGGATATTTTCGATAAGAGCGCACCCGAAATCCTTTCCGTTAGTGTATAAAAGTTGGGACCCGCCAAGTACAGAAGTACCGGTAGGCCTAGGCCAACGCAGACCAACTGGTGTGTGCAGGGCTTGCAGAAAGCTTACTCAAAATAAAGTTGAACACTCGAACTTACCTAAATAGCCGTAGAAATGGGGCCTATTTAAGTGAACAACGGTGTTTCAGTCAACATTCCAGTGAACAAGGCGGTGTAAGCCTACTTTCGAAGTTTGTAGGGGGTTAGGATCACATGAAGCTTGGTGGTTTTTTATTTGTTTGAAATTGAAGGAAAACGATATTTAAATTAGTGTTCAACTTTATTTAGTCATGACTGTTCCTGCAAGGCCTGCACACACAAGGTCCAGTCTACGCTATTCAGGCGACCCGTAAAATATAAGCTACCCATAAGTAGAACTACACCCTTGAAATCGCTAGAATATCCGTAGGCCTACATAGTGTGGATTCTCCCACCCCATCCGGTCGTAGGCCTACCAGGTTTTATTGTTGGGCCGCTCTAGCTGTGCCTGGCCGTGTTGGTTGGTCATTGTTGATCGTGACGTGATGAGACTTAGTCCCTGGTTGAGAGGCGAACCATTGAAAGGGAAAAAGTTAAATTCATTAGCTAACTTTTCTCTTCAACTGATAATTAGGCCGTAGATACTAGTAGGAGGAGAAATGATGCAGGAGGGGCCAGCAGTGCGATTCTGTAAGGATAACGTGAATGTAGTTATCGTTAAAACATAATCATTTGTTGTGCTCATTTACCATTGGCCTATTGTAAATTCTGGCTTAGCCAATCAAAACAAAAGTCATAACAAAATCAAGTAGGCAGTGATATTTGGCATTGAGTAATGAGTATCATATTATAGGTCTACTTCGATGTTGTTTGCGCCTTGCGGTTGATATCTTAACGGTTGGTAACGCGGATTCAAAGGGTATAATATCAGACTCCTATTCCAACATGCGTCGGGTCGGGGGGTGACGAGTCAGTCACCATTTTATTGTGCCTACGGTTTATCAGTGCTTGCTAGCCAGACTCAGCACCTCTCTTCGCTGTCTGTTAAGACCGGCATTTCCACTAGTTCTCTCTATTTCTTTCTGTCTTCCCAGAGTTTTTCTTTGTTTACGTATCGCTATATGCTTATTATGCTTGTTAAATTATCGGTTTACGGTCATGTAGGCCTAGATGTAAAAAATATATTAGGCCTACTGACTACTTGATTTTGTTACGACTTTTGTTTTGATTAGCTAAGCCAGAATTTACAATAATGGTAAATGAGCACAACAAATGATTTTGTTTTAACGATAGCGGCATTCACGTTATCCTTACAGAATCACACTGCAGGTATCCTATAGTAAGTTCACCTGACCTGACAGATCACATTGTGGAGGTGCCGGGTCATTAAAACGCGAGTGAGAAGGTAAAATGGTTTTGTGCTATTGGCGGCACCTAATCAATGATTTAGCCACACCATAGAGATTACCCTAATGGTATTAATCTCTATGGCCACACATTGTATTGATAGGCCTACAGATCTGCTCTGGAAACAAAACCTTTGACCACTTTTCTCTTCACATCTCTCTTTGAAACACACAAACATTGTAGTTGTTCTCCTTTGTTAATCAGTTTTTAACTGAATATAATACACGTTAAAAAATAAATAAATAAAATAAAAAATAAATAAAAGAGTAGCCTAGCCTCTAGCTAGATTTAAAATAATATTATGAAATGTGTGATCAGCTATTTGTTGCGTTATAGGCTAGGGATGTGTATTTTTACGCGTTTCCTGTCTGAAAACAATAATTACATGTACCAGTACAGTATTATATTATGTGCGACCAACCACCATCTGTCCAAAAGTTTGCGGCTGAGATATAGGCTACTACCGGTACTAGTTTTTACAATGATCGCTGTTGCTGCACACTAGGCAATCTTCCTAGGGTAGACATTACTAAACATAATAATAATAGGCATATGCAAACATTTTTTAAGCTAGGTATCCAACACCATAGCCATATAGTCATATATGCCCTAGTCATAGATATGATGAAACTTCAATATGTGTAGAGTGTACACGTACGCGCTGATAGCACACTGTACACATGTTTAGGAAAGTACACAAGTATTAGCCCCCACCCCATCCCAAACTGATAGGGGGATTTCCCCTCTCTGGTAATTTCATCATTGGCTCTGTTTTACTCTCAAGGTATCCCTGCCGGGGATGGCTAAATACCCACCTGTGGATTCCCATCTCATGTTATGAAATGGGAGGATGTTATGAGATATCAAGTGACTTTATCTCGTAAAGTTAATAAATAATGTGTCAATTTACACATTCCTAGCCATGATTTTAGTGTTTGTACATTAATAAACCAAACCAATGGACTCTTTATATCCTTTCAAAATAATACCAAGATTGCTTCTAAGTCTAAGGCCATCTCAAGAGCAATACTACCTAAAAAAATGCCTCCGCTGGGGCTTTGCCCCAGACCCCGTGCAGCCCACACAAGTAATATACTTGGCCATCCCCCCCTCTGCCAAGCCGTCAATTCGCACCCTGCCCGTCCCTAATATAGGCCTAATTTATGAGTGAAGATAAACACATACTATGAGCTATTATGGGCCTAACTAACTACCCTATTTACATTCCAGACATCTACTATGAACAACTTCTGTCATTGAATGGAGGCTACAGTGTAAGCGCTCTACCACTTGTAACAGGACTACACATCACCACTCTCACATTGCTCTCCACTTTCGTTAATTGTTCATCAGCTATGCAAAACACTCCTTACACGACTGAAGTTTAACGCCGGATTCTAGGTAGGCATAGCGTACTGCTACGGCATGAAAAACTTGAATCGCGTGATGGATAAATGTTTAGCTATCTTAACATTGCCCTTGCCATCCTGTGTTGTAAAATATCATTTGAAGTGGTAATGATAATGAAATCTTTATAGGTATCGTACCAACATTACCATTTCTTTATTGGTATTCAACTTTGGCCACCTGCGTTGATATATTTTGTGCTGCACTATTCAAACACTGAAATGGATGGAAAACAAGAATTTGATAAAAGTGAAGGTGATAAAATTGAAGTTAATGACAATGATGCTAAAACTAAGGGCGAGAAGAAAAGAAACCGTCGCAAAAAAGCGGCTGGGAAAGACAAACAACCCGAAAATAAGTCTGATGACTCCGAAGTGCAGCCAGGCTCGATATCTCGATTCAGGACATTCGTAAGGCGATGGAGGTTTTGTCATTTCAAAACAAAAACCTGCTAAAACGACGGAAGAAGCTTAACAGAAACAGTATAAGTTATGGAACACGCAACCAGCGCAAAAGAGGGAAGAGAAGATACACGAGCAACGAGTCGATCGAAGGGGACAAGACGGAGATTCGCCCCGACTGCTACTCGTTGCCCCAGGGTTTCTCGTGGGACACTCTCAACCTCGACGAGCCGCTCGTGCTCAAGGAGCTCTACGTCCTGCTCAACGAGAACTACGTGGAAGACGACGACGCCATGTTTAGATTCGATTATCCGCCTCACTTCTTGAAGTGGGCGCTTCAGCCGCCCGGCTGGAGGCAGGAGTGGCATTGCGGGGTGAGGGTCGACAAGAGCGGCAAACTCGTGGGCTTCATCAGCGCGATACCGGCCACCCTGCGCGTCTATAGTCAGCCGCTCAAGATGGTGGAGATCAACTTCCTGTGCGTCCACAAGAAACTGCGGTCCAAGCGGGTCGCCCCCGTCTTGATACGAGAGATCACGAGACGTGTCAATCTAACTGGAATCTTCCAGGCGGTTTACACGGCCGGCGTAGTTCTGCCGAAACCGGTTGGAACGTGCCGGTATTGGCATCGTTCTTTAAACCCCAAGAAACTAATCGAAGTGAAATTTAGCCACCTCAGTAGAAACATGACAATGCAGAGAACGCTGAAATTGTACAAATTGCCGAATCAGACAACGACGCCCGGGTTTAGGAAAATGACAAGTGCAGATTTGCAAAGAGCACATAAACTGCTAAATGAATATCTATTGAGGTTCGACCTAGCTCCGGTGTTCTCGGAAGAGGATTTCCGCCACTGGTTCTTCCCTCAGACCGGGGATCGTGGACAGCTTCGTAGTGGACAACGGAACTGCGCTGACCGACTTCGTTAGCTACTACACTTGCCCTCTACGGTCATGCACCACCCCGTCCACAAGACGCTCAAGGCTGCCTACTCGTTCTACAACGTGTCCAAGGCCACGCCGTGGATCGAGCTCATGGAAGACCGCTTGTATCGGCCAAGAACACAGTTTTGACGTATTCAACGCGCTCGATCTAATGGAAAATAAAGAATTTCTTGAACCGCTGAAATTTGGCATTGGAGATGGCAATCTCCAGTATTATTTGTTTAATTGGCGTTGCCCATCTATGGCACCTAACAAAATCGGCCTTGTATTGCAGTAGAAATAGGACTTGCAATGCTAAAGGCTGGCCTCTGCCACTTTATGCTAAGTCACAAATCCCAACCCCTAATTACATTGCAATTGCATCTGATGTGCTCATTGGTAAGGCCATGCACCACATATTGGTTAAAGTTACTCTTCACAGGGAATGACCAGTCCAACATGTTGTATATTATATTGATATATCAAGACTGTTATGATTTGCATGGTAGACTGATGAATTAGGCCCTAATAGATTAGTGCCTATACTGTACTATTATTGTAAGCCATTCTATTCAACCACAATGTGAACAGAACCAATACAAAACGGGTAGAACGGTTACGTGAATAATTTTCTTATGTTTCTACTACTTTACATTACTACTTAAAGACAGTTTTACTGGTACATAGTAAAATTGTTGTCTTGTTATCGTTGCTGTTTTTTTTTTTTAGCTGCCGCCCTCTTACTGGCGCCAATTCACTTCATTATATAATATATTTTAAGCTGATTGAACACGATATGTAGCTTACTGTACCTACTTGGTCAATTTAAACTGAGTGGCTCATTTCAAATTTAAGGTGTATTAAAAAAACTGTATGCTAGTTTATGGAATATTTGCTCTACATAGTACGTCCTGCCTAGCCAAAAAATTGTAGTTATATATTGTTTTTATTTTGTGAGGTCTTAAGTTGGTTACATTTGAATTGACACGATTGCAATGGAGTTAAATATCGATTGGGTTGTACACAGCTTGTCACATTTAAAGCTTGTATCATATGATTGCTGCCTTGATTCAAATTTCCGAGCAAGGCGGCAGAGCCTGAATGCATGCAAATCAAATATGTCAAACATTTAATCACATGTACATTTAAGGAGCCTTTGCATATATTATGCCTAGCATCATTTTTGTTATTTTGTATAGTGCTTTTTATCGCTGCAAAGTTGTCGTTTGTAAACATCGTGCATGGAAATAAATGTAACATTACCAAAATCTGGCTCTCGATTTCCCAAGTCCTTCTAACGTTACGTTGTATTTCCTTGTGGTACGTCTACATTTTGTCAGCTGCTTTTAAGGGGCCACGAGTGAACAGAAGGTCAGAAACCGAAGTCCACTTTGTTTTAAAACTATGCAATTTGACCTGAATGCATAGGGCCTAAGTTGATTTGTAACAAAAATATTTGTTAGAGCATTGAAGCCTAAAATAATGACAAAACATGCATTTGTATAGCCCTATTTCAGAAGTAACAAAATTAGTAGCCTACACACATGGTTTTGCTAATTTTTGACAAATGTCAAGGACTTGTGTGATGTACCTTTTTTCATTAAAAAAAGTGTTATAATATTCAAAACTGCGGGTAAATTTCCCTATTTTGTCCAAAGTTTGCAATTTTTTTAAGCACTTTTTAGTTTAAAAAACTACATCACACAAGCCCTGGGGAATTTTATTGTTTGAAGTTTTTTTAAAAAATATGTTGGTAGGCCTACTATACCAATATAACAATTGTGAATTGACTTCCAGTCCAGCTGAAATGAGAGAAGACTGCATGGCACCGATATTATATAGGGACTCTGAGAAACACATTGGAGATTTGACTAACATTCTAAGGTGAGCAATAGATTATTTTCCATCCATCATAAGTCTGCTAGTATAGTACCTACCTACGCAGATGCTCTCGTCACTGGTGGTGGTGGGGGGGGGGGGGGGGTTGTATGTTCTGTTCAGTTCAGTTCAGAAAAATTTTTATTCTCAAGAAAAATAAAGAGATACATGATACATAGTAAAGTTTACAAAATTGAAGTTACATGATAAATATAGATTTTTACACAGAAGAAGAGCATCATTGATAGAAGCCCACATATTATGCACAGTGCTCGTGTGTGGGCAGTTTCAAGACATATTAATATTAAATACATCAATAATAACAAGATGTCGGCAAAGTTATAGTTTAAATTAATAGAATCTACAATATGAAAAAATATGCAAGGAATCAATTTATATGGTAAAAATTCTTAACATTGAATTGTTTTGTTGTGTGCAACAATAGGAATGTCGCCTTTGTGTACGAAATAGAAATAGTGTAGCCAACACAAGCAAGGATTATCTGTGCTAGATGAAGGAGTTCCTTCGCGTGCTAGATCGACGCTGAGCTAACGTGAATAGTTGATACATTTGTTATGTTGGGAAAACAATATCAAAGCTGTCTATGTGTTCTTTGCTTAAAAAATAAATAAATTGTATTTAGAGTCTACCCACTCAGTTATGTAACTGATTTTCAGTAGGTTTTCAGTGCTTGGAGCTTTACACTGGGAAGTTAAAAAATCTGAAGAGAAAAAGTGAAGAGAAATAGTTAATTTTTGAAGTCTACACTGGAAACTAGTGGTGTAACTCCTTATAGTGCAAGGTAAGCTGTGCTTACGGGCCCCATAACCTAGGGGCAGGGTGCTTGACAACCACCGATTTGTAATAATTAATATTTCATATTTGATTTTTTATTTCCATTGACTGTGTTGTCAACAAGAGGTGTTTTAAAGCACTGCAGTGTGATTGATCCTGTTTCTGTCTGGCTTATGATGATTAACACTTGTCCAGAGTCGCCACAAAGAAGGCGCTCCAGAGAAAGACTTTTTTAGCAATCCCGAATTTGATGTAGGCGTTGGGTATAAGTGTGAGAATGTAAGTGTTATACTAAATAGGTCTAGGAATAGCATATAACATACAATCTTAACGTAGAAAACTAAAAGACAACGTGTCAAACTTAATCTAGTGCCAGAAATAATTGGGCCTACTACCTATACTGTACTTAGAGCACTGTATTTTAGTTTTCAACACTAAAAAGTGGGGGCCTAATAATCCAGCTTGGATACTGGCCCCGCCATTTTGAGTTACACCACTGCTGGAAACTCTTTTGAGCGCGAAGTCAAAAGCGTGGGCATAGTGTTGTATTCAAAGGCAACAGAGAGACCAATTTCGATCAAGTCTTCAAGGTCACTGTTCTCTTTACTTCGGTGTTCGAGTGGGGCCACTTAGCCTGAAGTTAAGCAACCTAGGGCGTGGCCAGGGTGAGAGTAGGTGAACGCTCTGCCTGAAACACGTATACCGCTGGTTAGAGCAGACTGGAGGGTTCGAGAGCTTCGTTCTCATCGACGTCTGCTTGGAAGTTCGGGTTAGTGGAGGAACCTACATGACTGTCGTCGAGGTTATACCGTCCTTTTGGATGAGATGCAAAGCCGCTTGTCCCCTTGGTACTTTTCGAAAGGAGTAGGCTACGTGCCGGTACCGGGTTTCCCCTCCTCTGTTCTATTCACCCTTCATCCTCATCTATCATCACTCATCGTCTCAAATAGCCATAGTGCATTAATATATGACGTTAAGCAATACCGTACAAATCAATCAATCTTTCCTCTCCACTTCTCTCTTGTTGAGCAGTGTCCGACAAGTTGAGAGAAATTCTACTTTTTACTCTTCAACTTTCCATTGTAAAGCAATCCCAAGCTAAATGCTATCTCGCTTAAAACTGTCTTAAATCATCATGACCTTCTATGTATCAATATCATACATTGGTTTCATCTTAATGTTTAGTTAAATATTATGTAGAAATTCTTTTGCTCAAGATCAATGGTGGAAACCCCTTTACAACTAAATTAATTTGGAAAAAAGTGTAGCAATATATGTAGAGATTGGAAAAGATAGGTCGAGGACTATTGGAAGTAGGTGACACCCCGGAGAACTGGGATTGACTCGGATTTAAGAATTTTGTTCTGGTGTCCCAAAAAGCATTTCGGGACCACCGTTTGTCGCAAATGAATGAGAATTTATTAGTGTGGCTGTGATTGAACCGTGCCCTGATTGGTTGTGTGTTCTGAGTGGTGTTTTTGCTCAGTTTGCTCTGAAGGACAAAAATGATCCCAATAATTGAGAGTCCCCAGGTTAATCGTTTTTTGAATTATGGTCACCCTAACGGGGAGGTAAATCGGCTATGTAACTTATTCATTCGTGGTTTGTATACGGTAGTTTTAGTAGAGATTTGTGGGCGCTGCCATCTTGGCTGTGACGTCACGGAAGTGCTGCTAGAAACTCGTTTCCACCATGCAGCACATGTTAGCACAGCACCTTCATGGCGCAAACAAAAACAACCGTATAGGCCTAGTATGTATTTTTAAAATATCTAAGAAGACGTGGAAACCAGACCAAGCAGAAGCACAGTGTAAAATATCTGCATAAATAATTAAGGGTTTCATTAGACTAAGGGTCTACACTCTACACAAAGAGTTGGCTGCCCCCCTGCCAAGTAGGCCTAGGCTAGCCCTGTTTTGCAAGCTTAGAAACATGTTTGTTTAACATATTCTAGGGTTATTTTTGTTTGTTTGAAGACAAGTAGGTGGAAGGGGGCCAATATAGATGACAATTACAAAAGGGGGGGCCTTGATCTTGGGTGAACTATTTATTGTTACAATACAAGATAGTGTAAAAAATTCGTATCGTGTTAGCTGTTGGATTGACAACTTCTTGGAATGGGGGGGTGGCATACATTGTCACCTTGCTTTGTTGAGGTAGAAGGATAGAAATGGTCAACCCAAAAGCTCATCCATTAACGCGACTCGAAAGTAAATAATAATTACGCTGTTCGATTCAATTCCCTTTTTCTTTACACCCAATTTTGTTTTAAATTTATTTCTTTAATGCGAATATGGTGATACGCTGGCTGAACTGAAGAATGCTACAAGAAGAAGAAGTCCAAAGCAAGCACAGCCGCCTGGAGTTTAAAAATTTGGCGTAACAAGTCCAGACGGCGGTGATTTAAAAAGTCGCGTGGGGACGCCGCAATAAAATGGCGGATATTAAAAAAAAACTTCTTACCGGTATTTTCATTTGCTTGCATTCTTGAGGTATTTATGATTAATTCATTATGTAGTTGTCTCATTAGGTTTTGATATCTGTATCTACGCTTACACTAATTACTTTTTCGGCGTATGGCCTCTGTAGGCCTAGCTTACTAGGTAGGGGGCCTGGCCTAAAGGTGGGGATTTCAGTTGCGGATCGCGCGGCGTGGCGTGGCGCGGATCTAGTTTTCAGCCAATCAGCGGGCTCCATTTCCGATCCGAGGATTCGGTGGATTCAGATCCGTGACTTTGAAATATTAAATATTTTGTCCGACGATATCCACGGTCCGCGGATGCCAGCCAATGAATTCAGAAAATCTGATGTGTAAAAAGTGAACAACATAACCTAAATCCATGACATTTGTCCCAAATGAAGTGTTTTTCCCATACAGAAAGACTTGATTCAAAAGGAAATGTTATTTTTATATGGTTTTAAATTATGCACAAGTTAATTTAAAAATAGCTTTTCCCCATGTAATAAGTTATTGTGTGATTAAAATAAAAGGTAGGAATTTTTGGGGAAATCCGCGGATTGGCACCGCCATGGGTATCCACAGGTGAAATCGAAAAGGTAAAAATCCACGCCTCGCTGCGCCTCGCCGCGCCGCGCAATCACAACTGAAATCCCACCTTGAAAATATTCATATTTTGTCCACGATATCCACGGTCCGGGATTCAGCCAATAGGAATTCAGGAAATCTGATGTGTAAAAAGTGAACAACATAACCTAAAATCCATGACATTTGTCCCGAATGAAGTGATTCTTCATACAGAAGACTTGATTCAAAAGGAAATGTTATGTTATATGTTTTAAATTATGCAAAGTAATTTTAAAAAAAGCTTTTCCCATGTAATAAGTTATAGGGAACCTAATTTTTAAGGCGGAAGGAAATTGGTTCTCTCTGGTCTCAGCGCCCATAAGAATTAGCATGGTACAAAATGTAAATCGCCGTATCTTTTGACTCGCGCAAAGAAATCTAAACCAATAAACACACAAGATGCAATTTTGTGAAGAAGATGATGGGGATTCTACTTTGCTCGATGACGCCCTTCCTAAATTCAAACTATTTTGAAGTTAAATGGACCCCTGTTTGCGCGCTGTCGCAAATGTACTCTGACTGAGCGGCAACCTAAGGGGAGACGCAGCCACGTTTTTGTGCAGCTGTGGCATCCTCGCATACCACGCGCCTTTCCCATGGTTTTCTAAATGTACTTTTCCATTCAAGATTTTGTTGGCACATTAAAGGGTTTTATTTAGTAATGTATAATCTAGTACAACCCAGTGACCTCACAGTAGCCACAAAGCAAGTCGGATAACCAAATGTTATGCTGATGCCACGACAAAATGTTTTTACGTGCTTTTTCATGAGCTTTGGAAGGTTTTGGCAACAGTGTAAATGTAGAGTTCACTTCGACTCAAAAAAATGTCATTAATATTTGTGATAGAGCAGAGTTATGTATATCCACGCAAAGAGGAAAGATTATAGTTTCTTACAGTATTAATATAATTCCGGTCCGTGGTCGGGTTTTCGCGCTATCGCTTACGAAACATTTAGCACGGGTTAATCGCCTATACCACGCTGACCGGAGAGAACCAGACAACGCCCACTTAGGTTCCCTATTGTGTGATTAAAATAAAAGGTAGGAATATTTGGGAAATCCGCGGATGGCACCGCCACGGGTATCCACAGGTGAAATCGAAAAAGGTAAAAAATCCACGCCTCGCTGCGCCTCGCCGCCGCCGCGCACATCCACAACTGAAATCCCACCTTGAAACTAGGCCTAGGCCTAGACCCCTATGGCACTCTTTCGGTTGTTATGGCCAGTTTTTGATCACTTGTTTTTTTCTAAAGTTTTGTAGACATTTTATATTAAAAATAGCGACGTTAAAGGACCGCCCCCACAAGGCCTAGCCTAGGCCTGGGATTTAATGCGTGGCATAATTTAGGCCAGAGGCACCACAGGCCTATCTAGGCCTTGGACTGATCTGTGTTTGGTAGGCCTAGGCCTAAGCCCAAGCCGCCCTAGAAGGCCTAAAGGTGCGTTTACTGACTCGCGTTTGGTGCGACACGACTCAGTGCAGCCAATCAGAGAACTGGGTTGCCGGGTCAAGTGGCGGTTGCGATTTGGTAACGTCTCGAGATGCGCAAAACTAGAAAGTCTAGGCCTATGATCATTTTTTTCGCTCGTCGCTTGCGAGTTAACCCACAACTACGTGCAACCACAAATTTCCCGCACATTCGTTTCAGGCACCCGCACTGCGAAACGACATGTGCGATTCGCAGCTATCGCGTCGCACAGAACACAAGACAGTAAACGCACCTTCAGGCCTAAGCTGAGATTTCAGTTGCTTATGTTATGTGCGTGGCAAAACGTGGATTTTTACTGTTTTTTATTTCACACATGCCATCATCCGTGGATTTCCCAAATAATCCTACCTTTTGTTATGTTTAGGGCTTGGGCTATGCCTATGCAGTGTTGGGGAAGGAACTTTTAAAAAGAACGCGTTCTTTTTTTGTGAACTTTTCAGTGAACTTACTCTTTTTTTAAATGAATGAACTTGAACTTTTAAAAGTTCTTTTTGAGAACGAACTTTTCAGTTTTAGAAAGTTCATTTAAAAGTTCTTTCATTGCGCCGAGCAGCCGTCGACTCGCCGCCGTCGACGTTAAAAACGATTACAAATCGTTGTTTCATCGTAGGCCTACGTTGACGCACGTTCAGGTGTTTACGACAAGGTCACGTACGATTCATGAAGTTAAAACGATTCACGCCAACTTATTCGGAAAAAAATCTTGGAAGCCTTAAATGCTAAGTATCTGCCATAATTTTACAAGCTGATCGACGAGAATGTAGAGCAAATCATCACCACGATCAAAGACAGCTCAACACTTTCGTAAGACTCAAACTCGCTAGTTGTTTGGTACTCGAACACCCCTTATGTTTTCCTCGTGTTTTTCTACATTTTATGCCAGCCTCTAATCAAATAGAGTTTTTTTTACAAAAGAACTTTTAAAAGAACTTAGTTCATATTTTAGACGAACTTGAACTGTTCAAAATTTTTGATTTTAAAAGAACTTGAACTTTTTTTAAAAGTTCATTATTTGAGCTGTGAACTGAACTTTTAAAAAGTTCATTTAAAAAAAGAACTGACCCAACACTGGGCCTATGTCTAACTGTTATGATGTTTTAACTAAAGTTTTATGGTAGGTCTAGATCTACAACAGCCCAGCAACAATAACTAACTATAACAAGAAGGCAATGCACAATAAATAAATATTTCCTGATAAATGGCAAAAGCTCAGTTGGTAAGATGCAAGTAGGCCTACGTGAGCTTTTGTGGTGTTGGTACTACATCTTAGTAGCATGTGGAGTGACTTGTTAACTCAGGTATGAGTGATGGTACTAAACTGTAGGCTTAGCCTAGTCTAGAAAAAGTTTCAGCTTTTAAAGTTCTATGTCCTGACTAGCTACAGGTTTTTAAACTTGTATTGTAGGACTAGGCCTAAGTTGAAGAGAATTAACATTAGTACTGTCACTGGTAGACTACATTAACCCGAGAGTAGTCGCGCCCCTGTTTGTAACGTTAGTAGTCGCGCGCGGTCCTTTAGACCGCATTATTTATTATGGGCTAATAACGTTCAGGTGACGTTTTGATTACGAATATAAGGTAATGGATGAGCGTAGCGAGCGAAGCGAAGATTCCATTTCACTACACTGGAGAAAAAAATCCGGAATGTTTTTTTTTTTCTTTTTTTTTTTTTTTTTTTTTTCTATTTTGTCTGTTTGTCCAAACGATTCCGGCTAAACCGATACTCCGATTGCGATCAAATTTTATGGAGGCCTTCGAAATCTCTGAACTTAGAACTGCCACGTTTTTGAGCGCAATCGGAAAATTTTTTCTCATGAAAATCGCAATTTTACGATTTTTTTCGATTTTTAAAAAATTTCTTCGACTTATATCACCTACATGCTTTATCCGATTTTAATGATTTTTGCACAGAACCTTTATTTTATGAACTAAGATATTTTTTTGAAATTTGAGCGCAATTGAAAAAAATATTTATCATAAAAAACGAAATTTTACAGGTTTTTTCTTTTTTTAAACAATTCTTTGACTTATAACACCTACATGCTTTATCCGATTGTAATGATTTTTTCGCAGAACCTTTATTTTATGAATGCATATATTAGTGTAAAATTTGAGCGCAATCGAGAAATTAATTCTTATAAAAATTGCAATTTTACGATTTTTTAACAATTACGATTAATTAAAAAAAATTAAAAAAATTAAGTTAATTTTTAATTTAATTTAATTTAATTAAAAAAAAAATTCAACTTAGTAATGATTTTGCCACAGAACAACAGAAAATTCGCATAACACATGGCAGCTCAATGCACCAATTACGCTCATCCAACAACGCGGCGGGACTTAAGCGTTTTCCTAGTTTATAATATATGTAACAGCATACCTGGTTATATTAATCAATTGTCAATCAATAATCAATAAATAATCAATCAAACACAGAAAAGTAGCAAACCTACAAAAAGGTATAAAAATATGTTTTGAAACACACTGTAGTTTGTATTAGGGCCTATTAGTAAACCAAGACAGTAATATTATGCCAACACTGTATGTTGAAAAATAATCAACCTACAATAACAAAATACATGTCTCATAATAGTGATTGAGTATGCATATTTTTGCCTCCCTTAGTAGTCGCGCAGCGGTCGAAAAGACCGAGCAACCAAACAGGACCTCTCATCTGAGATGAAGTTCTGCAGAAAACTGAATCGCGTATTGCACACGGGCTTCACAAATCTATTTTGGGAAGGTAGGCGGAACTAGACAAGCCACGCATGCGCGCTGTGCAAATACCAACTGTTGAAAAAAAAAGTCGGTCTAAAAGACCACACGCGACTACTCTCGGGTTTAAAACCTCATTAGATGTCTACACATGGCATATATGGGGGGGTGGGGGGGGGGGGCCTCAATCTTAGCTTCAAATACTCTGCAGATCATCTAGGCTTATGCTGTTTATTGAATAGTATAACATTTTTAAATTTATCTTTTCTTTTTCCATTCAGCAAAGCACCTTAACTTCTTCTTAACACATTAAAAGCTAAAACCACTTCAAAAATACATACCTATTTTTTGTATTTTATCTGCAGGCGGCACGGCACTATTTCTGGGGCACCTACACCACCTATTGCGTCCTTTGTGGAGCTCCTTTTGCAGTTAGATCTCACTCTTGGCCCCCCCCCCCCCCCAAAATATACTCCTGTGTAGTGTGTACACCACTGTGTTTAGGTCTACATGTAGCCTAAAGGTGGGTTTATGTAAAATCAGGTAGTCGGTAAGAGTATCGATATCGGCAAGACGTTGGTTTACGTACTAGGTACTGATGAAATCCCCCAACTGACTCCAATAGGAAACATTGGTTGAAGAAGGTTAGGCCTACATAACCTCAAAAGCAAGCATTCACAAAATGCGCCAAAACACTCATGTCACGTGACCGCTCCTGATTGGTTCAATCACTACCGAGTCGGGTAAGAATGAATATTGGCCATCTCCTGCCGACGCTTACATCATCTCATAAACGACAGGCAGGAAGTCGTATGTTTTAATGCTGGCCGACTACCGAAGCCGATCTACCTAAACCCACCTTAAGTAAAGGGCCTAGAGGCCTAGATCTAATCTAGGCCTATATTTAAATGTTTCAGATGGAAGTGCCCAGATCTTCTCTTCAAGAGTGAATACGCCATGTCCATGACAGACGAAGATTAATCCCAGAACTGTACATGACCATTTTGTGTAAGTATTTAGGCCTATAAGTCAAACTCTGTTTTTACGTTCATTACTAGGACGTTACCTAGGCCAATCACTGTATTTACATCGAGTTTTGTGATCCAGTTCACATTCCATAAGAACAATATATATATATCTGACTCCTGTTTCCAACTTAAGTTAGGTCAGGGGGTGGCTATAGCCACCAATTTTCTAGGGCATTTTATGAGTTGTTAACACCGGCTTGCCAGGCCTGTCATGTCCTCTTCAGGTTCACTCGCACTTCTTCCCACCAGTTCACGCCATCCACTTCTGTCTTCCCACAGTTTCCTTGCTTCGACTTCTTCCCACTTCTCACCTCTTTCCTGTATATCATTTCTTATTTGATCTTTCCACTTCTCTCTTGGTCTACCGACTCGTCTTTTAACTTTGTCCCCACTTTCAAATTCTGTCCTTGGAATTCTTTCTTCTCCCATTCTTCTGACATGTCCATACCATCTCAACCTTTCTCGTCCAATTTTGAATAATAGCTTCTCAACTCCAACTTTTGTCCTGATTTCTTGGCTTCTAATTTTGTCTAACTTCGATATTCCGGCTATGCTTCTTACAAACTTCATTTCAGCTGCTTGAATCCTACTTGCATCTACGGCTCCTAGTGTCCAGGTCACTGAAGCATATGTAAGGATGGGTAGATAGTATACCTTGTACAATAACACCTTGCATTCATTAGGGAAATCCTCGTTCCAAAGTAACTTCCTTACTTGCTGATAAAAGGATTCTGCCTGGGCCACCCTTTTACTGATCTCACTTCCCATCTTTGCCTCCTTTGTGATAATGCTACCTACGTACGCAAACTCTTCTGCCTCTTCCAGTTCCTCATTTCCAATTTTAATTTTCTCTCTAGTTACTTTACTTGTTCCTTTCTTTCTAGATTTTTCCATCACAATAGTTTAACTTTTTCCTACACTGATCTTTAGTCCAAATTCTTCTGTTACAAGATCCCACTTCTTCACTTTTGTCTGCACTTCTTCAGCTGTCTCTCCCCACACTAGGATGTCATCCGCATAAATCATTGTCCTTGTGCCAGTTCCCGTCTCTGGTTCCACCTTATTTAATATTTCGTCCATTACTATTGAGAATAGTAATGGGGATATTACACTGCCTTGCCTTAGGCCAGAGTTAGTGTTAAACCACTCAGTATTTCCATGGTTTGTTTGAACACAACATGTGCATTGTTGGTACATACTTTTTATTCTTTCGATCATGCCGTGGTTAACACCCTTCTTTTTTAGGCAATCCCATACTTTCCCTTGGGGCATGCGATCATAGGCTTTTTCTAGGTCTAAAAATACTAGGTGCACCGTTTGTCCTGCCTCCCATCTAGTTTCCATGATTTGTCTAACTGCGAATATCAAATCAGTGGTTGACCTTCCACTCCGAAACCCATACTGCTCTTCCCTTAGCTGTGGTTCTAGTATTTCATTTAATCTTGCTTGTATTATTCTTTCATATATCTTAGCTCCTTGGCTCATTAGGGTGATGCCTCTGTAGTTTTTTACTTCCTTCCTGTCACCCTTTTTATAAAGTGGGACAATCACTCCCTTCCGCCAGTCCTCGGGAACTGTTTTTTGTTGCCAGGCTGCTTTTACCACACGGTGCATCCATTCACACCCTACTGGTCCTGCTGCTTTGATCATCTCTATATATACTTCATCCACCCCTGCTGCTCTTCCATTTTTCATACAGCCTATAGCATGCCTTACTTCTTCTATCGTTACTTCTCCCTCCTCTTCTTCATGATCTTCTTTCAATATTTCCACAGTATGGTTGTTGATCACTTCATCACAGCCACGAGTGTTGGGGTCATTGAGTAGGTTGTAGAAATGCTTTTTCCACAAGGCTTGTATTTCATTTGGTTCTTGTGTTAGTTTACCGTCGTCATTTTTAAGGTAATTTGGACGCTCACTATCTGTACGTTTATTTTTTATCATACCGTACAACATCTTTTTGTTTCCTTCAAAGTCAACTTTCAGCTTTTCAGCCAACTTCACCATTGATTTTTGTTTTTCCAGTTTGACAATCTCTTTTACCTCTTTTTTGCTCTGTTCATATTTCAAAGTATTTGCTATGGAGTGGTCTTCCTCCTTCTTTTTCCATGTTTCTTTTTTCTGTTTTACTGCAGCTTTTACCTTTTCATTCCAGCTTTCTTTCCCACTCACTCGCCCACATAGTTCTTCTGTAATCCCCACTAGCGTGTTTCTAAGAGCACACCATTCTTCTTCTACTTCTTTCAGCTCTCCTTGAGGTATTTTTTCTTGTACTTTCTTCCTGAACAACTCCCTTAGTTTGTCTTCTTGTACTAGTTGCCACATCTTCAGCTTCTTAGTCCTGGTTTGTTTGAACTTTTCCATCGTCTTTTTGCTTTTATTTTTGCTACCAGTAGTCTGTGGTCTCCGTCCAATGCAATGCTAGGAATAACCTTAACGTCCCTAACTCCTGTCATCAGTTCTTTGCTGACTATGATATAGTCTATCACACTCTCAGTCTCCCCATCCCATCCATATCTAGTGATCTTGTGTTTCACTTTCTTCTTAAAGATACTATTTGATATGACTAGAGAATTTCGGCTGCACATCTCCAACAACATTTCTCCTTCCTTATCTCTTCTCCCATACCCGTGGGCGCCCAGTACGCCATCATATCCTTTTTGGTTTTCCCCCACCTTGGCATTCATATCTCCCATGATAATAACTCTCTCGGTGGTTATTTCCATTTCCATCAAGTCCATAAAAGATGCCTTCTCATCCATGGACTTCCCTACTTGAGGAGCATATACCTGAATTATCTCGGTCTCTCTCTTTCCTATCAGCACTTTCATCTTGATCATTCTGTCACTACAATTTTTTATTTCAACAATGTCTTCCTTTATCTCTGGGCTCACAACAAACCCAACACCATTTTTACCTTCATTTCCACCTGACCACCATATTTTATACCCATCTCTAAGCTCCTTTGAGCCCACTCCTTTCCATTTTGTTTCACCAAGCCCCAAAATGTCCAACTTCCTTGCCTGCATTGTATCTATCACCTCTTCCATCTTCCCATTAAGTGTGACGACAATGCTATTTATAATTCCCTTACGTCCGACGGTTGTACGTTGTCACACTTATGACTCCATATTTTCGTGGTCCCGTGTAGGCCCTAGTTCGAAATAGGCACTCGACACATGGCTCGTTCACTCGTCTAAGAACGACTTTGTCATTTTCCTAGTAGCCTAGCCCTGTGATCATTGCATAAATATATGTGGTCACAGGCCTGTGCTGAACAGATGATCCCCAGGCTGAATGGAACAGACAGTGTTTTATTACATTACCAGTTGGCCTAGAAGCCTACTAGCATATATTTCATATATTGCTCTACTGCCCAGCAGCTGTGCTTAGGTCTAATTTCTGTTCTTTTTTTCTTTTCAGGCAAATCTACAAGTTCTCAAGATATCGTGTGCAATAAATGAGCTTACTTAGCCTAGGTTTTAGTTCGTGAAGTCTGCCATCATTGCCACTCTTAGCGCCGTTACCCTTGGTCTTGGATACCGTACGGGATGACGACACCTCGGTAAGTTTACTAGCTACCGGTATTTTAGCAGTGATAGATTTCATTAGGGTTTCAAGTTTGTTTCAATGCACAATAAATAAATATTTCCCGATACGGCGAAAGCTAAGTTGGTAAGACGTGCATGTAGGTCTACGTGAGCTTTTGTTGTGTCGGTACCTACTACATCTTAGTAGCATGTGGAGTGACTTGTTAGCTCGGGTATGAGTGAGGGCACTTAACTGTAGGCTTAGCCTAGAAAAAGTTTATTTAAACTTCTTTAAAAGTTCTTTGTTCTGACTGGCTACAGGTTTTTAATTTATATTCTAGCTAGGGCCATCTAGGCCTAAGTTGAAGAGAGTAGGCCTACCGGTAAACAACATTCAAACCTCATTAGTAGAGACCCGATTTTATGGTTTTATTTATTTGCAAATTTCGTTTTTAAAAATTGAAAATTAGGTGTTATGTGTTTTTAAAAAATCAAAAATTCGGTGTTATTATGGTTTTATTTTAAGGGTGTCAGTAATCACAAAAATTGGATTGGACAATTTTTTTTTTTTTTTTTTACTACTACACAAGTTTGGAAATTGTATTTTCACGAGGCCTAGGTCATTTTTAGAATGCCACCATTGTTGCTGAGCATCTTCGGAGTTTCTAATTTTTCGACAGATAAACCACAACTGGGTGGTATCAACTAGGGATATCATAGGGTAGTAAAATTAGGATCCGGTTCCTGACCTTCCAGGGATCGGGTTACCCGAATCCTGAAAGCCTAAATTACGTCATTTTATCGTCGTACCCCCCCTCCCCCCGAGCGGTTGAAGGTCGTTCGGAAGCGTCTATAAGAAGATACCCGGCAGCGATAAGCTTATCTTCTACTGTTGTGAGACAAAACCTAGCGTTCGGCGGGCACCCATTCCGTCATGTCCTCTTCCGTGACGTCATCGCAACATGGAAGTTGCTTGAACAATGACGTAAACACAGCAGTTTGATTTATATCGCATCTTTGTCTGACTTGGCAGCCCAGCCTTCCTCAATAGCGGCGGGTGGGTGGGAGGGGGAGGGGGGTCGCCGGCCAGCCTCTCTCGACGGGCCGGGCAGCCAGCCTCTCTCGACGGGCCGGGCAGCCGGCAGTCTGCACCGGGCGAGGCGGCCGCTTGGTGGTCTATGGGGGGGGTGCGCGCAAACAGCGGAACAGCCGGCGACAAAGGAATTCTTCTGATATCGCAAGCCGGCCAACTGGGAGTTGACTTGAGACGGAGGGAGCGTGATTTAACTCATTTTTTGACAATTACAGTGTATTTAAAGGACAGTATTGCCATTTATAGTGGTTATTTCGCGTTTCAATATAGATTTCGGTGTTATTGCTCAGTAAACGGCAAAGTAGGTGTTATTTCGCGATTCAATATACATATTTTTGGGTTCCTAACCACACAATTCGTCCACATTTTGCAAAAAAATACGACATTTTAACAATTCGCGTAAAAAAAAAAACACGAATTTCCCGAGTCTCTACTCATTAGTCGTTAGATGTCTACACATGGCATATACTGGGGGGATAGGGGGCTTGCCCCCTCCCCCCCCCCCAATCTTAGCTTAAAATTATTCTGCAAATCATCAAGGCTTATTGGTAGAGGTAATGAAAAATGGTGATATAAAAACGCAAATTTCGTTTTTAAAAACCTAAATTTCGCGTTTTTCGCGATTTCGAAAAAATTGTCAAAAACGTTTAAAAAATCCAAAAATCCCCCCAAAAAAAAACGGAGCCCTTAAGTTAGGGATGACATCGATTACAAAAAGTTAGAATCGATCATTGTGACCTAAAAATCGATTCAGAGTCGATTCCCAACAAAAAATAAATATTTGTATGCACTGTTATTTTGGTGGACTATTTCCGCGGAGCTATATACGCGCCGTTATTTCCGCGGTCTATTTCCGTGAAGCCCGTGACGCGCGCGTTGCGTTGACTGTTTGATGACTGTACCGCCTACCGCACGCGTAATATTCAGTCTGGACCGGCACCTCCACCAAAACTGGACCGGCACCTCCACCATCCCTTACATTTTGCACTCTAAACGGTTCAATTTCGCGAGTTAATTCGCGTTTTGACCAGTTTCATACAATTTTGTTCGTTATTTCGCGCTATATACGAGATTTCGCGAATTTCGCGATTTCAAAATGTGTTTTTTCCATCTCTAAATGATGTAATTCGTCGACAATATTACATTTTAGGCACCAAAAAGGACATTTAAAAAAATTCGCGAATTTCGTTATCACCATTTTTCACTACCTCTACTTATTGGATACATTTTTTAAAATTTTTCTTTCCTTTTTCTATTAAGCAAAGCACCTTTGTAGCTAAAACTGAATGTTCTAAACACATGAAAAGTTAAAACCACTTCAAAAATACGTACTAGTACGTATTTAAAAAATTGGTTGCAGGCGGCACTATTTGTGGAGACCCCCCCCCCCCCAAAATATACACCTAGTACGCCACTGTGTCTAGGCCTACATGTAGCCTTAGTGAAGGGCCTAGAGGCCTAAATCTAATGTATACCTGTATTTAAATGTTTCAGAATTGGATGGAGGTGCCCAGAGCTTCTCTTCAGGAGTGAATATGCCGGCGACAGACGAAGATTAATCCCAGAACTGTACATGACCATTTTGTGTAAGTATTTATAAGTCAAACTCTGTTCTTACGTTCATTACTAGGACGCTACCTGTCACTGTTTTTAAGTTAAATTTTGTAATCCAGTTCACATTCCATATAAGAACAATGCTACAGTATTTATAATTCCCTTACATCTGATGGTTGTACGTGGCCACGCTTATGACACCATATTTTTGTGGTCTCGTGTAGTTTTAAATAGGTACTCAACACATGACTCGTTCACTCGTCTAAGAACGATGTTGGCATTTTCCTAGTAGGCCTGTGATCATAGCATAAATATGTGGTCACAGGCCTGAGCTGAACAGATGGGCTGAATGGAACGGACAGTGTTTTATTGTCATACGTAGCCTACTAGCATGTATTTTCATATATTGCTCTACTGCCCAGCAGCTGTGCTTAGGCCTAATGTTTGTTCTTTTTTTCTTTTCAGGCAAATCTACAAGTTCTCAAGATATCGTGTGCGATAAATGAGCTTACTTAGCCTAGGTTTTAGTTCGTGAAGTCTGCCATCATTGCCACTCTCAGCGCCGTTACCCTTGGTCTTGGATACCGTACGGGATGACGACACCTCGGTAAGTTTACTAGCTACCGGTATTTTAGCAGTGATAGATTTCATTACTGTAAAAGACAAGAAACTGTTGAAATAAATTGCACACAGCTACATTATGCTAGCTAGATAGGCCTACTATTATCGTAAAGCGTATGCTTCTTCCAACAACGTAGTCATGTCAATATTTTAGGGGTCTGCGGGTACCCGAAATTTCGGTTAATTTTGGGTTTTTCGGGTAGGCCTAGGCCTAAATTGCTAACCTCTTTGGACCCTTAAATAGTCAAAAAACGTTCGCAAAATGGAACAAAATAAGACTGGCTTTACTTTTAAGGCAAAATACTGCCTGTTCTATTGTTTTTCACGAAATTTGGGCGAAATCGGCAGTTTTTCTCCCATTTTTCAAGTACCTATGTACTACCGTATTTACTCGCTTATAGGCTGCCCTCGAGTAAAGGCCGCACCCTTATTTTGACCACTCGGATTTTAAAGATTTGGATATAAATACTATTGATAAATGGCTTCACATAATGGCCGCACCCCACTTTTTGAACTTGACAATTTCAAATATACCCGAGGCCTATACTCGCATAAATACAGTATGTTCTCGCGAGAAAATAGGCCACACAAGTACAACAGCTGCTGTTGAGCTGCTGCTGGTGACGTCACACCTCACAGGGTCGGCAACATAACAAATACAAACTATAGAAACTTTGTTTTTTGATCTACGAAGTACCAACATTTGAAACTTAATGGCAGGAAGTTTGAAAATACACGAAATTTGAAAAAATAGTTTGATATAATTGATTTTTTTATGCGAAATAGATCCTTTATTTTGAGTTTTTATAGTACTGAAATTAAAGATTTTTATAACGAAATGAAGACTTTTTATTTGCTATTTTTCAGGGTCCCTAAAATGAATTTAAATATTTAATCGAAATTTTTTTTGGTAGTTTAAGTCAGGGTGAGACCATGGTTAGAGCTGTGAAATTATAGCATTAATTTTTTGGCTTTGTAGCATTAATTTTTCCAAAAATAGCATTTATAGCATTAATTCTCGAGTTCGTTCACCGGCTCGGTAGCCCCTTGCCGACAGCGTCGACGAGGACCGCAAGACGGATCGCAGCGGGCCGACTGGCGGCACCGACTCCCCAGGAAGTCGGAAAGCGGGAATTTAAAGCAATGTACACAAATTATATAGGAAAAAATTTACGAGAAATTCTTAGCATGGCCACGAATACGAAGGCAAATCAGCCATTCACAAATAGTTAGGTACAAAACGTTAATCTTAATTGGATAGGCTAAGATTCTCGTAAATAACTTGCAAGCCAGGTGACGTTATCAGATTTTTATTTACACTCCAAAATTTGATGCAGGCTAAAACCAACATTTTGTGAAATGCATGCCAATTTGTAAGGTAATCTTGCCCCAAAACTAGCTAGACAAAAAAGTAGCTAAATAAAATGCATTAGCATCACTGGCATGATCAGTGGACAAATTAAAATTACAGTAAAGACTAAAGATAAAGAGCTGAGCATTTCACCATGTAAAACCCGGGCGTAAGTTTAAAAGAACTAAAAAAATACATACAATTGAAATTGTAGGGCCTAGCTGTTAATCTTGCCTCAAAACTAGCTAGAGCCTCAGTCAGTCTGAAGGTAGCAACCCACAACAACTAAAAGTGGCAAGGAACCACTTGGAAGATTGACCACATTGAAATCTCAAAATAATATTAGGCTATTTAGGCCTACAAGCAAGATATTTACACAAAAATTACGAGGCCTACTAGATTACAGAAACTAAAGTAAGCCGAACTGTGTTTCTCACTGTGAAACCTTCAGGGCCTAGCCCTACAGAATCAAGACAAGGCTGATTTGATAACAAGCCCTAGGCCCTAACTTCAGTAGAATTGAGGCTTGTCTTAGCCCTAGGCTAGGTAGGCCTAGGCCCTAGGCCTAGGCCTACTCAAGTTAAAAACTTAGTCAATAGCTAGGCTAGTCATTAGAATATTGCTTAGGCCCTAGGGCCTAGACCACCTGTTGGGAGTCTTCAGATTAGCCTAGCTGCGCCTTGCGGAAGCGTCGTCTTCAGAATCACTGTCTTCCATTACTTAGTTTATTATTATTAAAATAGCAGGAAAAATGCGATCATCAAAACATTAAAGTGGGCGGAAATGGTTCACGCAGCGGCAGTTTGTAACCCAATCCCCTAATCCACACGAAAGTCGAAGAAATTTTCGATTGTCACTAGCGCGCTCTGTCGATGAAAATGTAAACTTCTTGCTTTGCTCTCTTGCGGCGAAAATTCAAACTAGATGTGCGCTCATAACTGCGAGCAGACCGCGGGCTCTCAAAACTCAAAAGCCAAATAAGTTCGATTTTCGAAGAGGGCCTAGGTTAGCCCTACTATTCGAATTGAATATAAATAAAAATTATGGTACTTTGCAGCTGGGGGGGGGGGGGGGGGGGGGGAGATCCAACTTTTGAACACTGCGATGTTAAGGGAAAAGTAGGTTAGGTGGTGTATGTTGGGGGGGGGGGGGCGAAGCGCTTCTTAGCCTAGCCTTAACCCTACATTACGAAAACCTAGTAAGGCCTAGTTACTATACAAAGGCAAGAAAGTAAATTACGACACAATGCGTAGGGTCTAGGGCTAGGCCTAGGCTCAAGCAACTTAACCAAACAACAACAGACAATGGAAAATCAGCTTAGGTTAGATGTACTTACTTTTTAAAATACTCCCGAACTGCAGGATGATCTAGCTTGTGCATGGGAATGTTCGCTTTCAAACACATTCTCACGGTTTCATCGATGTAAGCACGTCTTTCAGTTTTCGCTTTCTTGTGAATTTCTCCCATTAACGGAATTGTCGCTTGCCGTTTTTGTGCACGCCCTTGATCCGCTTCCTTTTCGCCTTTCAGCTTGTTTTTTACGTGCGACATTGTCTTGATATGTTTATCAAGAGTATCTTTTTTCTCCCACTCGAGTCGCAAGTTGCAATACCCGCACATTAAAATGCTAGAATCACTAACATAAAATTATGTTCTTTGTAAGAATTCGCACGTTTCTCTATTGTAACACTTTGGGTACGACCCATTGTTAATACTCGTGATAATAAATATTCACCAAAACGAAACACAAGAGACCGAACACGAGGCGAGGATCGAACTTGACAATAACCTTGTTTACGTAGGAGCACGTGATGAGTGAATGCCCGGCGGGATCGGCAGTCCGTGGTCTGGGTGTGGCCGACTGGTGATGCGCGCGCTTGTGATTGGCTGTGCGGCGGTCACATGACAGCCTGGGCGGTGTGCTAGTATGGCGGTGGGGGTAGATGCACGGAGAAACCCAAGCCTTGAGTGCATGTGCACCGGCCTTGAGTGCATGTGCACCGACCTCGAGTGCATGTGTACCGAGGTTACAACAACAAAACTCGTACGCATTCCACACAGGTTTGCCCGTCTCCCGTCCGCCGCTCAGCAAGGAGCCGATGACTGGAGAGGCGATGTAGGAAATTGATAATTGATGCCGCGGCCTTCCCATAAATCGCGCGTACTTTGCGAATAAGATCATTTATCGCGCCTATATCGCGCATTTAAGCATTTATCGCTTCAAAATGCCGATATCGCATTAATTCGCGAAAATTATTATTGCACTTTTGGCTTCCAAACATCATGAAACGTAAAGAAATGGAAAAAAAAGTTGAAAAAAACGATTTTTATTTTTATCGCGCATATCGCAATAACGATTTTTTTATGCCTCTAGCCATGGGCTTTGAACCACATTGTAAAGACCAAACCCCGATCATGCAAACCGGGGAGAATCCGGGCGAACCAGATTGGCATTGCCCTATTGAAATTGCAGTTATTTTCTTTACCCGATCCCGACCCAAAACCCGTGGTAATTATGACTACCCGAACCCACCCCGAACCTAAAAAGTACTACCCGCAGACCCCTACAATATTTTGTTTTTTTATTTCATTTTGGTTTTAATTTTTGGATGAGCGAAGCGAAGACTTCAATTTCACCGACCCCCCAAAAAATTTAGCTCTGGTGTTTTTTTTTTGTTTTTTTTGTCTGTTTGTTAACTCTCTACCAGGCAAACGGCATATCCGATCTTGATGAAAATTTGACAGGACCTTCGAAATCTCTAAACTTAGAGGTGTATTGTTTTTGGGTACAATCGAAGAAATATTTCTCATGAATATCATACTTTTACAATTTTTTTCGATTTTTAGTGCGATATTTTCGTGACATTTGGGCCGATTCTGACCAAACGGGTGGGGCTACAACGTTCATATTTCACATGGACATTAAGGTAATGGTGATGTATTGCTTTCTGAAAGAAAAAGTTGGAAAACTTAGCCAGAATCTATAGAAATAAAGCTTTTAATATAAGTTTTTGATTTTTTGTGCGATATTTTCGTGCTATTTGGGCCAATTCTGACCAGACGGGTGGGGCTACAACGTTCATATTATACATGGACATTAAGGTTAAGGTGATGTAGTACCTTTTGAAAGAAAAAGTTGAAAAAGTTAGCCAGAATCCATAGAAATAAAGCTTTTAATATAAGTTTTTTACGGTAAATAATGCCAAATGACAGGTAACAATAGAAACTTGACAACAATAATCACCTACAATGCGTAGGCAGCAAAACAAAGCACTTGCAAAAGTAAAGATATCCCACGCAAACTAAATACTTTAAAAAGCTCATCCATCAACGCGGCGGGACTTTAGCGTTTTCCTAGTTTAACTTTAAGAGGGTTCACCACCCTTTTGACAGTTAGTAAATAGCGGTTTGCTCGGCCAAAAAGCATCCTACGTATATACTAGGATGTCAAACGATATAAAATTTCATATCGATAATTGCGCTGAAATAAAATTAATATCGCGATTAATCGCGATAATATCGTGGACAAAAAATATCGCGCCAATATAGTTGCTTCAGTCATATCACGATATATCGGCGTATATAAAACACGTTTCTCGCAGTGCGTCTATTTGAATTGCGCGCCTTCACTGTACTAGCGTGGCTATTGGTTGGCGGAGCGGCCAACCGGCCACTCGATCGATACCCCTACCACGAGACAGCGTGTGCGAGAAGAGCGGTGAAGCGAGAGAGAGGCTAGCTTCGAGCGGTCGGCGGGGGGCGGGCCCATCGAGGGCGGGCCCGTCGTTGCTAGGCAACAGCCAGCTGACGCCTGCCATTGCGCAATGCGCAGTAGAGAAGTTTACGTGATTGGGGCGATGCAACAACACGTGATAACTGAAGAATCAACACATCCGTTGGCGCTAAATTCAATTTGAAGCAGCAGATGCCCGATAATATCGCGATTATCGCTAGGAATTAATATCGTACGATAATCGCGATGCAGCAACTCATATCGCGATAATATCGATAATCGATATTATCGATAATTATCGATATGCGATTATCGTTGACATCCCTAGTACGTATATACAATTTTGCAACTGTCAATAAAGCATACATGGACGTTCTTACAGTAATAATTTTCAAAATTTGACTTGGATCAGCCAGAAAAAATTCCGATACCGTATTTGACTTTAAAAATTGAAATTCGTGTCTATAATAGAATTTCAAAATTTTCACTTGGAATCAAAATTCTAACATGATGTCTTCTTTTTCTTTCAGGCAAATCACAATCAAGAAGCATAAATACTTACGCTGTTTTTAGTCGTAAGTCTGCATCATTGCCACTCTCAGGCCGTTACCTTGGTCTTGGATACCGTACGGGATGACGACACCTCGGTAGGTTTATTTGCTACCGGTCGGTATTGTAGCAGTGATAGATTTCATTACTGTAAAAGACAAGAAACTGTTGAAATAAATTGCACACAGCTACATTATGCTAGCTAGATAGGCCTACTATTATCGTAAAGCGTATGCTTCTTCCAACAACGTAGTCATGTCAATATTTTAGGGGTCTGCGGGTACCCGAAATTTCGGTTAATTTTGGGTTTTTCGGGTAGGCCTAGGCCTAAATTGCTAACCTCTTTGGACCCTTAAATAGTCAAAAAACGTTTGCAAAATGGAACAAAATAAGACTGGTTTTACTTTTAAGGCGAAATACTGCCTGTTCTATTGTTTTTCACGAAATTTGGGCGAAAATCGGCAGTTTTTCCCCCATTTTCTAAGTACCTATGTACTACCGTATTTACTCGCTTATAGGCCGCCTTCGAGTAAAGACCGCACCCTTATTTTGACCACTCGGATTTTAAAGATTTGGATATAAATACTATTGATAAATGGCTTCACATAATGGCCGCACCCCACTTTTTGAACTTGACAATTTCAAATATACCCGAGGCCTATACTCGCATAAATACAGTATGTTCTCGCGAGAAAATAGGCCACACAAGTACAACAGCTGCTGTTGAGCTGCTGCTGGTGACGTCACACCTCACAGGGTCGGCAACATAACAAATACAAACTATAGAAACTTTGTTTTTTGATCTACGAAGTACCAACATTGAAACTTAATGGCAGGAAGTTTGAAAATACACGAAATTTGAAAAAAATAGTTTGATATAATGATTTTTTTATGCGAAATGGATCCTTTATTTTGAGTTTTTATAGTACTGAAATTAAAGATTTTTATAACGAAATGAAGACTTTTTATTTGCTATTTTTCAGGGTCCCTAAATGAATTTAAATATTTAATCGAATTTTTTTGGTAGTTTAAGTCAGGGTGAGGCCATGGGTAGAGCTGTGAAATTATAGCATTAATTTTTTGGCTTTGTAGCATTAATTTTTCCAAAAATAGCATTTATAGCATTAATTCTCGAGTTCGTCACCGGCTCGGTAGCCCCTTGCCGACAGCGTCGACGAGGACGCAAGACGGATCGCAGCGGGCCGACTGGCGGCACCGACTCCACAGGAAGTCTGAAAGCGGGAATTTAAAGCAATGTACACAAATTTATATAGGAAAAAATTTACGAGAAATTCTTAGCATGGCCACGAATACGAAGGCAAATCAGCCATTCACAAATAGTTAGGTACAAAACGTTAATCTTAATTGGATAGGCTAAGATTCTCGTAAATAACTTGCAAGCCAGGTGACGTTATCAGATTTTTATTTACACTCCAAAATTTGATGCAGGCTAAATACAACATTTTGTGAAATGCATGCCAATTTGTAAGGTAATCTTGCCCCAAAACTAGCTAGACAAAAAAGTAGCTAAATAAAATGCATTAGCATCACTGGCATGATCAGTGGACAAATTAAAATTACAGTAAAGACTAAAGATAAAGAGCTGAGCATTCACCATGTAAAACCCGGGCGTAAGTTTAAAAGAACTAAAAAAATACATACAATTGAAATTGTAGGGCCTAGCTGTTAATCTTGCCTCAAAACTAGCTAGAGCCTCAGTCAGTCTGAAGGTAGCAACCCACAACAACTAAAAGTGGCAAGGAACCACTTGGAAGATTGACCACATTGAAATCTCAAAATAATATTAGGCTATTTAGGCCTACAAGCAAGATATTTACACAAAAATTACGAGGCCTACTAGATTACAGAAACTAAAGTAAGCCGAACTGTGTTTCTCACTGTGAAACCTTCAGGGCCTAGCCCTACAGAATCAAGACAAGGCTGATTTGATAACAAGCCCTAGGCCCTAACTTCAGTAGAATTGAGGTTGTCTTAGCCTAGGCTAGGTAGGCCTAGGCCCTAGGCCTAGGCCTACTCAAGTTAAAAACTTAGTCAATAGCTAGGCTAGTCATTAGAATATTGCTTAGGCCCTAGGGCCTAGACCACCTGTTGGGAGTCTTCAGATTAGCCTAGCTGCGCCTTGCGGAAGCGTCGTCTTCAGAATCACTGTCTTCCATACTTAGTTTATTATTATTAAAATAGCAGGAAAATGCGATCATCAAAACATTAAAGTGGGCGGAAATGGTTCACGCAGCGGCAGTTTGTAACCCAATCCCCTAATCCACACGAAAGTCGAAGAAATTTCGATTGTCACTAGCGCGCTCTGTCGATGAAAATGTAAACTTCTTGCTTTGCTCTCTTGCGGCGAAAATTCAAACTAGATGTGCGTTCATAACTGCGAGCAGGACCGCGGGCTCTCAAAACTCAAAAGCCAAATAAGTTCGATTTTCGAATAGGGCCTAGGTTAGCCCTACTATTCGAATTGAATATAAATAAAAATTATGGTACTTTGCAGCTGGGGGGGGGGGGGGGGGGGGGAGATCCAACTTTTGAACACTGCGATGTTAGGGGAAAAGTAGGTTAGGTGGTGTATGTTGGGGGGGGGGGGGGCGAAGCGCTTCTTAGCCTAGCCTTAACCCTACATTACGAAAACCTAGTAAGGCCTAGTTACTATACAAAGGCAAGAAAGTAAATTACGACACAATGCGTAGGGTCTAGGGCTAGGCCTAGGCTCAAGCAACTTAACCAAACAACAACAGACAATGGAAAATCAGCTTAGGTTAGATGTACTTACTTTTTAAAATACTCCCGAACTGCAGGATGATCTAGCTTGTGCATGGGAATGTTCGCTTTCAAACACATTCTCACGGTTTCATCGATGTAAGCACGTCTTTCAGTTTTCGCTTTCTTGTGAATTTCTCCCATTAACGGAATTGTCGCTTGCCGTTTTTGTGCACGCCCTTGATCCGCTTCCTTTTCGCCTTTCAGCTTGTTTTTTACGTGCGACATTGTCTTGATATGTTTATCAAGAGTATCTTTTTTCTCCCACTCGAGTCGCAAGTTGCAATACCCGCACATTAAAATGCTAGAATCACTAACATAAAATTATGTTCTTTGTAAGAATTCGCACGTTTCTCTATTGTAACACTTTGGGTACGACCCATTGTTAATACTCGTGATAATAAATATTCACCAAAACGAAACACAAGAGACCGAACACGAGGCGAGGATCGAACTTGACAATAACCTTGTTTACGTAGGAGCACGTGATGAGTGAATGCCCGGCGGGATCGGCAGTCCGTGGTCTGGGTGTGGCCGACTGGTGATGCGCGCGCTTGTGATTGGCTGTGCGGCGGTCACATGACAGCCTGGGCGGTGTGCTAGTATGGCGGTGGGGTAGATGCACGGAGAAACCCAAGCCTTGAGTGCATGTGCACCGGCCTTGAGTGCATGTGCACCGACCTCGAGTGCATGTGTACCGAGGTTACAACAACAAACTCGTACGCATTCCACACATTTTTGCCCGTCTCCGTCCGCCGCCAGCAAGGAGCCGATGACTGGAGAGGCGATGTAGGAAATTGATAATTGATGCCGCGGCCTTCCCATAAATCGCGCGTATTTTGCGAATAATATCATTTATCGCGCCTATATCGCGCATTTAAGCATTTATCGCTTCAAAATGCCGATATCGCATTAATTCGCGAAAATTATTATTGCACTTTTGGCTTCCAAACATCATGAAACGTAAAGAAATGGAAAAAAAAGTTGAAAAAAACGATTTTTATTTTTATCGCGCATATCGCAATAACGATTTTTTCATGCCTCTAGCCATGGGCTTTGAACCACATTGTAAAGACCAAACCCCGATCATGCGAACCAGGTGGAGAATCCGGGCGAACCAGATTGGCATTGCCCTATTGAAATTGCAGTTATTTTCTTTACCCGAAACCCGTGGTAATTATGACAACCCGAACCCGCCCCGAACCTAAAAAGTACTACCCGCAGACCCCTACAATATTTTGTTTTTTATTTTCATTTTGGTTTTAATTTTTGGATGAGCGAAGCGAAGACTTCAATTTCACCGACCCCCCAAAAAATTTAGCTCGGGTGTTTTTTTTTTGTTTTTTTTTTTGTCTGTTTGTTAACTCTCTACCAGGCAAACGGCATATCCGATCTTGATGAAAATTTGACAGGACCTTCGAAATCTCTAAACTTAGAGGTGTATTGTTTTTGGGTACAATCGAAGAAATATTTCTCATGAATATCATACTTTTACAATTTTTTTCGATTTTTAGTGCGATATTTTCGTGACATTTGGGCCGATTCTGACCAAACGGGTGGGGCTACAACGTTCATATTTCACATGGACATTAAGGTAATGGTGATGTATTGCTTTCTGAAAGAAAAAGTTGGAAAACTTAGCCAGAATCTATAGAAATAAAGCTTTTAATATAAGTTTTTTGATTTTTTGTGCGATATTTTCGTGCTATTTGGGCCAATTCTGACCAGACGGGTGGGGCTACAACGTTCATATTATACATGGACATTAAGGTTAAGGTGATGTAGTACCTTTTGAAAGAAAAAGCTGAAAAAGTTAGCCAGAATCCATAGAAAATAAAGCTTTAATATAAGTTTTTTACGGTAAATAATGCCAAATGACAGGTAACAATAGAAACTTGACAACAATAATCACTACAATGCGTAGGCAGCAAAACAAAGCACTTGCAAAAGTAAAGATATCCCACGCAAACTAAATACTTTAAAAAGCTCATCCATCAACGCGGCGGGACTTTAGCGTTTTCCTAGTTTAACTTTAAGAGGGTTCACCACCCTTTTGACAGTTAGTAAATAGCGGTTTGCTCGGCCAAAAAGCATCCTACGTATATACTAGGGATGTCAAACGATATAAAATTTCATATCGATAATCGCGCTGAAATAAAATTAATATCGCGATTAATCGCGATAATATTGTGGACAAAAAATATCGCGCCGATATAGTCGCTTCAGTCATATCACGATATATCGGCGTATATAAAACACGTTTCTCGCAGTGCGTCTATTTGAATTGCGCGCCTTCACTGTACTAGCGTGGCTATTGGTTGGCGGAGCGGCCAACCGGCCACTCGATCGATACCCCTACCACGAGACAGCGTGTGCGAGAAGAGCGGTGAAGCGAGAGAGAGGCTAGCTTCGAGCGGTCGGCGGGGGGCGGGCCCATCGAGGGCGGGCCCGTCGTTGCTAGGCAACAGCCAGCTGACGCCTGCCATTGCGCAATGCGCAGTAGAGAAGTTTACGTGATTGGGGCGATGCATAAACACGTGATAACTGAAGAATCAACACATCCGTTGGCGCTAAATTCAATTTGAAGCAGCAGATGCCCGATAATATCGCGATTATCGCTAGAATTAATATCGTACGATAATCGCGATGCAGCAACTCATATCGCGATAATATCGATAATCGATATTATCGATAATTATCGATATGCGATTCAAACTTGTCACGTATATACAATTTTGCAAACTTGTCAATAAAGCATACATGGACGTTCTTACAGTAATAGATTTTCAAAATTTTGACTTGATCAGCCAGAAAAAATTCACGAATACCCTATAGTCAATTTTGGACTTTTAACAATTGAAATTCGTGAAATCTAATTTATTCTTTATAAATTATTTCAAAACAAATTTTAGGAATGTGTTACTATAGAAACCTTTATTTCCACTTTCTTGGGATATGTTCAAAATTTCTAACAACTGTGATGTCATTCAGCCGAGCAAACAGAAAATTGCCTAAAACGCAGGTGGTGAACGCTCTTGTCTAATATTTTTGAGCTAGTGAATGTTTTTAGTTTACCACCACCCCTTTGTACCCAATGTTAGCATATCAGGGCCACCCCTAATTATTATTGATGTAGGCCTAGTTTCCTATATTGTTTCCAAATGTTTCCAGAGTCTTACCTAAGTTAGGCCTATGTTCATGTCAACTGGGCAAATACTTTTGCAACTTCTAAAAATTAAGTTTTATGAGATTAGGTTAAAAGAGGTAGGGGATGCCTAATTTGCTTAGCTAATGTCTAGAGGCATGAAAATATTGTTATTGCGATATGCGCAATTAAAAAAAAAAGTTAACTTTTTTGTTCTTTTTTTTACGTTTCAAGATGTTTGGAAGCCAAAACTGCAATTTTAATTTTTGCAAATTAATGCAAAAGAGTCATTTTACAGCGATAAATGCTAATAAGCGCGATAAATGATATTATTAGCTGAATACGCGCGATTTATGGAATGGCCGCGCCATCATTTGCCAATTAGGTCCTAGCCTAGGCCTAGGCTTACCGTTCAACAGGCTAGACTTAGGCCCGAGTGTCACATCATTGACCTATTCTAGGCCTGAAACAACCTAGGCCTAGCCCTACTACCTGTGTACTGTGACGGCAAAAAGAAGGCCTAGGCTCTAGTCTGCGTGGTAATTGTATTCTATTCAGAATCTTCATTATGTCGTCAAAATCATAAACACCAAGGGACTGCGGGGGATGCGGGAACCAGGGATCGTGAATACACGGGGTCGAAAATAAACATTCTTTATTGGTTCGTTACGTCTATATCACTAATATTTCGATCAACTATCTTGAAGAAAGAATGCTGGAGAATATTCCTTTTTTTTTCATTACATCATACCGTTCACCCATTGCCAATTGGTTGACTGCTAGCAATATTGCTGGAAAGTTGAGCAGTCCTACTTTTGGTAATTATTATTGCTAGCAATGGCAATTTTTCAGAAGGCGTATAAATGAGTTAGGCCTAATAGGAAATGTGAGAATCCAACATGGAGTCAATTAATTGCGGCAATGCATTGCTAGCAATTAATTGCTCGTGTAAAGGCCCCTTTACCAAAGGGTCTTGTCAGACTCACAGTCTCACATTACTTTGGAATTATAACACCGAACTGATCTGCTGCACACGTGTGTAAACAGTACCTGGAGAGATAAGGGGAATCAACTGTACTAGGGAAGGAACTTGGGATTCATACCTGACCTTGGACCGTCCTGCTGCAAACGTTCGTTTAGTAGGTGTTGTCTCTTGCCGTTGTTGGCCCTACATGTCGCGGTTCTATTATCGCGAATTTTACTATAAATTGAAGTCTCCCGTGCTTCCGTGTGTCCTAACATAGCCCATGTTCTATCTATAGGCCTATCCATTAAAAATAAAATATCAATAATATAGTAGCCATTTTAAGCATTTTTATTAACATAAACGCCTAATAATTTCACCGTCCCTGTTAAGTGTTATCAGGGGTCTGTCTACCTCTACTGTACGTAGGCCTACCTTAGGCTACTTTTCTATTTTATTGTTACTCACTGTGTTATTTATTTCAGGAGTGGGTGGAACTTATGATCGTCGAGATGGTTCTACAAGTAGGCCTAGACTCAAGTTAAAAGTAAAAACAAGTGAACATAAGTGAACATAGTGAACATAAGTGAACATAAGTGAACACTAGTGAACATAAGTGAACATAGTGAACAAAAGCGGTCATATGACACAGCTCGCAAGTTATTCTTCAACTTCAGCATCAGAAATCGTCTTGAACGTCGTCATATTCAGCCGCCAACGCTCGCGTCGCACAATAGTTGATATGGGTGTTTGTAAGTCAGTTCTTGGAACAATCAATTATTCCTAAATCCTGTATCCCTCCTCTTAAAAGGTTTATCCTGCATGTTTGGTACGGTGCTCGACTGCATGCTCAACTATATCATTCTTTAGCGTTCGGTGTCAAGTCTGTTGACAAGTGAGGTACGAAGTCATGACGGCCGGAGAGCGAGTTCACCTACCTGTCAATCCTTGCTTCTTACCTTCTTGACTCAAAACAGACTTGTTTCTTGTTTCTGGCGGTCCCTAAAAGTGGTAACACCTAACACAGTTGTTGGCCAATGAGTGATGATATTGTTGAGTTAGCAGTCATGAAGAAGCACCAGCATGTTCGTACCTACATAGTATGCTAGCTCACACCACAGTTCACCTGTATTATTTATATTATAATATATATAATTATATATAATTATATTGTATAAGGTTGCAAATAAAAACAAACCTGTAACATCGCCAACATTTTATGTATTGCATTGGTCTTCGATTAATCAATTGTAAATTGATAATATTATTGTCCGCATCTAAGACTATTGAACACATTGTGTTATGGTCGTTTAAACCTGGTGCTTAGGCCCTAAGTTTCTCAAGGTCTATCTATATTGTTTGCCATTGTTTTTGCCAGTAGGCCTAGGCTAAATGGCAGTGAGTTGAACTTGAATGTGGCGCAAAGAGTGAACTGTGATGTGAACCCTAGTGTCCCCTGGTAGTGGATGTGGTGTTTGTCAGTTTGGTACATGATACTTAATCACAGCTGCTCGTAGAGATTTTCCTTGCCCTAAGTAAAACAACATGGAAACAAAAAGGATTGGAAGGGTACAGAGAACGCAAGTTTCAGGTATTTGATTGTCATCATTATTTATCACCGTTTCCTGCTTCTGGCAGGATCAGCTTGGATTCAGCAACCAAAATTTTAATAATTATAATTAGTAATATAATAATAAATATTGTTAAGTAAGTAAATAAAGCTGTTAGTATACATAGGCCTACTAGTTTACATCTAGCCTATTGGTGAGGCATAAATGTCTTGTACCGGCAATAGGCCGTAGGCAGGGTAGGCTACAGAGTGGTTTTAACAGAATTTGTCTCAATTAGGGGTAGGCCTACGGGTACTTGTGTCGTTGGTGTGGGCCAGTTTTTTAACACTATTTTTCTTCAATAAAAACAATGAAAAACAACCTAAAAATGAGTAATATTTTATAAATAGGCCTAGTCATTTATATAATTAAAAATATCTAGGCCAACCGGTACTTAAATGTTTCATTTCATTATGTTTTATTAATAATTGTAAGCTATTAGTAGCGAAGAGTGACGCGGCCTAGGCCTAGGGGCTACGAGGCGTAAACTGGGCATTTGTCAGTCGTAAAATGCAACATGGCGGACAGTAGGCCTACCAACATTTTTCACTGAAATACTCCACCTACAAAACCTTTAACGTCACTATCTTAAATATAAAGGGCTTTCAACGGAAAAGTACTTTCGCTTGAAATAGCGACATTGAAGATTTTGAAGTTTTTTTTGTTACTTTAACAGCAAAAACGTGATGATTAAACTATTTCTTATTTTTTATTATGTTCTTGTTAACAACACTGCACGGCAGGCCTAAAAGATGGCGGGCCGAAAACAGTGAAGTATGCGAGTGGTTAGTGAGAGTAATCCTAATAATTGTATATTTTCAGAGTGATTAGTGTTTATAAATTGTTAATAATGAGATATTCTTTTACCTATTTATTTCTCATTTGAAGTTGTTTTTCATTGTTTTTATTGAAGAAAAAGAGTGTTAAAAAACTGGCCCACACCAACGACACAAGTGCCGGCCTACGGTCCTATCGTACTATAGTTGAACGTCCAAACACCCGAGTACCGAGCCTCTTGGGCGTTTCACAATTTTCTTGAAAATAAAGCATTTTTAAAAAAAGCTTTTTCTCGTTATTTATAATAAACCGTACGTAGGGCCTAGGCCTGGATAAAATAGTTAAAGTAAAATGATTCTTCTAAAGCGCGAGATAGCAAAAAATGGCCCAAGTTAATTTTTACTAGTTTTAGGTCTTACGCTCAAGGCCTATGCCTACTCCTCGCATTGCTAATTCAACTATATCAAGCATCAGCGCGGCGGACTTGTATCAATCGGTCACTGCATTAGGCGCGCGTGGCTCCGGTTAGCGTGGTTTCCACTAAGCGAGAATTTTGTTTTCAATGTTTCAGTTCAAGGTTCGTCTTGCAAAATAATTTTTGAACTTAACTGCTTTCAAGGTTTGGTTTGAATTTTGGCCCAGTTTGCACGTCTCTAATTTTTAGCTCTGAAAATGTTGTTATTGTGGTGTTTTTGGTTTTATCATTATTTTTGTTTTTGTCGCTCAATGTTTGGCGGTCCTACAGGCTGTTTTTAGTGACATGATCACTCGCGTGGGGTGAAAATCACCAACTCCAAAAGTTTTCAGAACTGCAATATTACGAAATTGTAATAGGCCGAAATGTACTTAAAAGATTGAGTAACTTGAAGGTAGGGCTAGGTACCTACTGAACTGCTAGAGCCGGTAGGGCCTAGTACAGTGGCCCACTTCAGGGGGAAAAAACGTGGGTGACTAATTTGTGTATATAACATGTTTCTACTTGGATAGGGCCTAGGCCTCATAAATGTTTAATATTAAATATTGTAGCACATAGCCTATTATGATGAGCCTATTATTTTATACTTGCTGTGATGGTAGTTTACAATGACAGATTCTCATTCCTAGGCATAATAAAATTTAGGTAAAATCGGTTAACATCTACTAGGCCTAACACTAGCGTTGATCTTCCATATTTGGATTAAAACGAAGACTTCAATTTCACTGACACCCCAAAATAATTAGCTCTGTTGTTTTTTGTTTTGTTTGTATTCTTGTCTGTTTGTTCGCGCTCTACTGGGCAAACGGCATATGAAATGGAGGACCTTCGAAATCTCTGAACTTAGACTTGCCACGTTTTTTGGTACAATCGATCAAATAGCCTATTTCTTATGATTATTGTAGCCTACTTTTACGATTTTTTAAAGATTTTTAATGAGATATTTTTGTGATATTTGGCAAACGGCTACTCCGATCTTGATGAAACTTTATGGGAACGTTTAAAATCACTAAAGATATATGTTATGATTTTAGAGTAGGCCTACCTACATTTTAAGAAATATTTTTCATAGAAATTGTACTTTTACTATTTTTCCCCCGGTTTTTAATACAATATTTTTGTGATATTTGGGCCGATTCTGACCAAACGGATGGGGCTACAACGTTCATATTTTACATTGACATAAAGATTATGGCGATGTAGAGCCTTTTGAAAGAAAAAGTTGGTCAAAATTCTTAAAAATAAATGTTTCAATATAGGCTAGTAGGGCCTAAGCCTTTTGCAGGTGTACAATTAACATAGGCGGGCGCAGAGATTTTACAATGGGGGGGCACAAGCATGGGCGCAGAGGGTGCAAAATTTACAAGTTGCATTTTCGTTGGGCCAGGACAGGGGGTTTGGGAGGCTCCGCCCCCCAACAACAGCGGCGCGTGCAAAAATTTTGAAAATCAAGTTTTTAAAATTTGTTTGATGGGTTTTAGAAAAAAGTAGTGGGCTGAATACAATACCAAAATTACGTAATTTTTGTGCAGTCGATACCCGAAACTAGAAAACCATCAAAAGGAATCTTAAAGGCAATCTTCAAAATGTTTTCCTCACACTTTTTAAATTTTTAAATTTAAGTTTCAACTGATTGACATAAAAACTGATTTTTTTATTTCATGTGCTTTGTTCAGGGGGGTTTTTCCACTTGTCCCCCGTCCTCCGGGCGCTTATGGCCACATGATTGCCTTACCAGCTGGGGAATGGTGGCGGCGGAGAAGGGTTGGGGCGGGGGGGTCTGGGGCGTAGCCCCAACCTCCGTAGGCGACATTTTTTGGGGGAGGGCTTAAAACGTATTTGAGAGTAAGAATGGCTATTTACACTTCATACCTTATGGCATTTTTGTTATAAAACTTATTTGAAAGTGAGATGATGAGAGAAAAAGGTAGGTAGGCCTAAAGGATTGAGAAAACTAAGTAGGGCCTAGACATTTTATTAATCAACAATTATTAAACGTGATTGATTAGTCATTTTGATAACATTTCTAGGCCTAATGGGGGGTCCCACACTCGCATTTAATGACCCTGCACTTCCACCATGTTTAACAGACAAGATGCCGTAATAGTAATACAGTCTGGGACCCGGCTCCTCCACCAAAATTACGCACCTTTAGAAAATTTTCGGCCTAATTTATTAGCCTGTGTTTGTGTAGGCTCCAAAAGTGATAACAAAATAACATTTAAATTTTTTTTTTTTTTTTACTATCACGTTTACACATTTATATAAAACTCTTAACGTTTAAACTCTACATGCGCGTTTAAACGACCCATCCCTAATACACAATAACTTTTGAGCCGTCCTTGCAAGAGGCACATCATAATTTTCAATTTTTTTCCAAATTAGCCTCGTTGATTCTGGTAGAAATCAATTAGGGCCAGATTTTCTAGTGACATAAATAGGGCAAGCCGTCTTCCTTGCCCATCCGCTGGGTGCTAGCTTAGTGCGACTTTAATCCGAGATTTTACGATCGACTGACGGTGAAGATTATTCTTGATTTAGTTCTGACGCTGACTGTACACTAGATGACTAAAGAAATGGCCTGCTAGATGTAGCGGGTACTGTAAGAGCCAACTCTGGTGCAGAACTTGTTTCCATGTTGTTTTCTCTGAGCCACCCGTAGTCTTGTATTTCCCCGTTATTGGATGGATTACGAAATCATTACAGCAGGTTAGACCTACATAAGCATTTTATTGAAAGTAAATTACTATGCATGGTTCTAAGCTGTACCATATTTGCTCACTTAACACAGATTTTCATTTGACACATCATATTTTGTACTTTTCACCAGTGTCACCTCTGGTTTAAAAGCATTGCAGAAAGATCTTTCTTGGTGATTAGTGTGGCTGATTCAATGTGGGTCAACTTTCTTATTCAGTAACATGAAAAGATGTCTAGGCCCTACTGTTGGCTAGTGTATTTTATTTTGTAATCCATCCATAAACTTGTGAGTGACGAACGCAGATCCTTGCGTTTGAAAGCTACCAACATAAACAGCATCACATGTGTGTAGGGCCACCCTGTAGGCCTACAACCTATGTATTTTCAAATAGAAATCAGTCTTTCAATCCGTACTTGCGAGTGGAATGCATAGATGGGTTGTCCCGCACGGAATAAACCCCACAATAAATTGAAATTGAAATTGAAATTGCTGAGTTTAGTTTTTTTTAATGCTATATAAGATTACTGATTAAATTACTACTGACCATATAAAATCATTGGTTTTAAATTTTGAAGATGGTCAATGGCAAGAGTCCTATATTGTTAGATTACAGACAATTTAAGAACCTTGTTTTAAAATACGATTTTAATGGTTTCTTAAATGAATACCGGTAGGCCTCTCTCTGCTCAGCCAAAGTTGTCATTTACATATTCCTTGTCAAGTTGAATCCTTGCAAAGTTTTCAAGCCATGTTGAGATTCATGTCATGTGCAACACAGTTTAGTAAACCCTCAATATTGAAAACTCAGCATTTATCAAATTCCATCATAATGAGAACCAGTAAAGAAGTCTTAGCCACGTTAATAGGGCAGTATCAGTATCCCGTTGATAAATTGTTAGTTGTTCAATACGAATTAATAATTTAAAGGATGTGCAGAAATATTAAATCAACTTTTTACGTTCAAGTAGTGTCCAGTTTTTATCCAGTTCTCGTTGACGTATTTTGTGTTGGGCAGGAATGTGGCTATCCGGGTCTACCCAACCCTGCGTACTCGTTGAGACAGGCTGGGTTAACCAAGGCATCGAGTGTCGTTGTTATTGCTTTGTTATGATTCAATCCATCACATCACCTGTTCTAGTTTGAAGATTTATTTTGAATGCAGTTGTAAAATAAAACCACTTGTGTTGTTTTGCGTACTTGGGCTACATTGTTGGCTCTGTATATTTTCTAACTTGATCAAACGCGATATTTATTAATGTCAGTAATGGCCTACACATGTCAGATGGGTGATGACCTTGAAGTGTGCACTGCAGTGCCCGGCTGCCAACTACGCTGCTCCCCTTATATTACGCAACCGAGGGTAACCCGCAACACGACCTTCTTAAAAAATAAAATACGCGTTGACATAACCCAGTTTTTTCTCCGTGAACAGCACAACACAAAATAATCTGCTATATAATAAACTCACGACTGGGAGTAAGATTATTTGAGCAATGTATCAATAATTTTAGTTCGTTGATTTAAAATGAAGATTTAAGCAAACCTGTAATAATTAGTTTTACAACTCACATTTCATGTTCACACCATAACAGATGCTAGCTTTAGTTTTTACGTAACTTACTAAGCTTTATGTACGTACGAGTGGTACAACGGTAGGCCTAGGTAGAAGCATCGCCGCGCGCCCCAACACAATGTCCAGGCGTCCGTTAATATTGAAGCGGCAAAGATCTACATAATATAGGCCTATAATATGTAAAAACCATTGTTGTAACTAGTCGGCATGTTCATTTGCTCCCGTTCGTATTAACAAGGGTTTACTGTATATAAGTTGCAGACCAGTTAACCTTTAATTACTAGATTGCTGTTTATGTTAATAGTTTGAAATCTACTCCGAGGTGGTGGCATTGTAATCCCTAACCATGGTCAACTGCAAATCACAGTCGGCGCCTTCAACTAAAACACGTTTCTGTTCTTCAAGAACCTGGCTTTAGAACCATTTTCTCGTTGCAATAATCCAGGTTTACTGACACCGTGGTTTGCAAGTGGCCCTGGTTGTATGCATGGTTCTCTAAGGCAGCTTTCTTGATTATTTATCATGTACCACTGACTAACTTGCAATCAACAATAGGTCTGTTCTCTGTTCATTTGGCTACAACAATACTAAACTCGATATAGGTAATTTCGTTTTATAGGTTAAAGATCATGAATTATGATATCGTATTCCTTGGGTAAAGTCTTTGAAACAGGTTCAGTTTTTGGCAATTAACAAGTGGGACAGACACTACTGTGTGCTTCAAGTGTTCTATAAATGTCAGGTAATAATTAGTGGCTCCCATATATTCTTTGGATCTATAAAGTAGTTACAAAAAATATTTTTAACATAATACAAATCCTGGTTCCAGCAAGGTTCTTTATCTTAGCAAGACTTGTGTAGGTACTGTATGTATCTACTAGGAAAACGCTTAAGTCCCGCCGCGTTGTTGGATGTGCGTAATTGGTGCATTGAGCTGCCATGTGTTACGCGGATTTTCTGTTGTTTTGTGAAAAAATCATTACTTAATCGAAGATTTTTTAAAAATTAAATTAAATAAAAAAAAGCTTAATTTTTTTAATTCATCGTAATTTTTAAAAAGAAAAAAATTGTAAAATTGCAATTTTCATAAGAAATAATTATTCGATTGCGCTCAAATTTAACACGAGTATATTAATTCATGAAATTAAGGTTCTGTGAAAAAATCATTACAATAGGATAAGCATGTAGGCCTAGGTGTTATAAGTCAAGAATTGTTTAAAAAGAAAAAACCCGTAAAATTTCGATTTTCATGAGAAATAATTTTCGATTACGCTCAAATTTCACACGAATATCTAAATTCATAAAATTAAGGTTCTGTGAAAAATCATTACAATCAGATAAAGCATGCAGGTGTTATAAGTCGAAGAAATTTTTAAAAAATCGAAAAAAATCTTAAAATTGCGTTTTTTATAAGAAAAATTTCCCGATTGCGCTCAAAAACGTGGCAGTTCTAAGTTCAGAGATTTTGAAGGCCTCCATAAAATTTCATCGCAATCGAAGTATCGGTAAAGCCGGAATCGTGTTAACACACACAAAAATACAAAAAAAAACATTCCGGATTTTTTTCTCCAGTGTAGTGAAATGAAATCTTCGCTACGCTCATCCAATAAGTACGTATATTAAAAGTTAACTTTGGAGCCAATAATAAAGAACATAAGAAATCAAATACAGTAGCTAATGTGTAACGACAAACGTCCTCACTTAAAACCACTTGACCCACATCTGAGTAGGTGGATACACATTTATTTTATTTATTAATTGTAAATGCCCGTCATAGAAGACATCAAAGTAGATGAGGTGTTGAGCCTGGCTAGCAAGCACTGAAAGTCCACAGCCCGAGAAACTGGTGATACGTCACCCCCCGACCTGACTTATGTTTGAACCGGCTGTTTGATTATTATTATTAATTATCTACTGGCCTAAACTAAAGCATTGTTGTGATATTAGTGTTTACACCCCAGCATCTGCCGAAGATTATTTCCCTGTTTTGCCAAAAACAAACCAATTTCAAGATGAAGATTTTAATTAAAAAATAGTATGCATTCTTTCAAAGCAGTGTTGTGCAGTTTTTGAAACTGATTAGGCCTAGGATAAACGTAAAATAAACTTTAAAACAAAACTGGGAGGTTCCAATAATGAATTCAGCAGAGAACCAACCTCATTACTGTGCAATTTCTTTTTAGTAACTATATGCTGTGAGAACTAGAAACAGTATTACTGTTGGACTGGAGACGGCCATGATGACATAGTTTTGTCAAATGCGGCATTTCAGTAGAAAATGGACATAAATTAATACAGAAGTTTGACTTTTTGAAGTTTGAACTTGAATTAGTATTTCTCTCAGTTGAGCCCACTTTGACTCTCCTATTGGCAAAATTAATTTACCACAGTAATTTTAATGTTGGTTAATAAAGAAATCAAGAAACCTTGTTCTCTTTATGAACACTCGATTATCATAATACAAAGCAAAAATCAGTCCCCGTTATGTTTATAAAAGTTGAGAGGTTGACTTGATAATACTTGGGTTGGGCTTCACCCTACCTACCCTTACCGTACCTGAAGTCAATTGATTCCATTGCCAATAGATTCAGAAATAAATAGAGGTATCTTGGAAAACTGCAGATCAAATGTTGCCAAATATTATATATTGCTTAGGTACAGACAACACTGCTTTAAAGAATACTGTACTGTATTCATATGCCACAATTATCCGTAAGCCATATTGTTGTAGCCATCAACCAAATTATGGAGAACCTTGTTAACTTTATAACTTGCGTACTAGAAATAAACAGACCTATTGTTGTGGCCGACAGTTGCGAGAACTTTTACATTGCGACTCAGAAGAACCTGGCTTCTTAAGGTGGTAGACCCCTGCAGTAACAGGTTTTTAGTGATATCTCGAGAACAGTGCAAAATATCTAAAAACCGATTACAACAGTAATGTGGTTTTGTTAGAATTTTATGATGCGAGAGAAAATATTCAAATATAATAATAATCGGTACGGTTTGTATTTCGATTATGCATTTAATTAATTAAAATGCCCAATTAAAAACTTACTTACCATAACATTACAATCTTTTTTCATGCAGGCTATAGTTCTCTCAAAACCACATAACATAATGTTGGCAGGGGTCTGTCGCTTTAAACACGAGCAATAATTGAGCTCATTGGTAACCCTTAAACTCTTCTGTGCTTGCTTGACCCTAAGGGGTGGGGGGGATCAGGGGCAGATTAATTATTTTCAACTTGGCCTGTCGTACGAGGATGGGGAAAACGCCAGGGCCCCTATTCTGTAACTTTAACCGAGTTGGTTCCGTAGGTAATCGCACGAATCGATCTCTTAAGTGATGAGTCACTGTGAGTTTATCAGACAGACAGACTAGTGACGCATTGCTTTCGAGTTCAATTCGTGCGATTACCTACGGAACCAACTCGGTTAAAGTTACAGAATAGGGGTCCTGTCTGCAATAGCCGGTAGAAATCTCTTAGGATTTAATTCTTTAATTTAGCTTCAGAACCTGTGAAAACCATTGCAAATTTATATGAATTTTAATCTTGGGCCAAGTTTTGTTAGCTGTTGTCTCAGTCACCTTGTTATTGCTGTTGCAAATGCATGTTGGGTAATTGAATTTAATGTCCCCCACTGAAAATCAGTGCTGTGGCTTGAGTGGGGAGTGGGTAGACTATAAATACAAATTTATTTTATTTATTCAATTTCAACAATACTAGTTTCATTTGTAAATCAATTTGCATATCTGAATGGTATAGATAGACATGAAATAAATAAATGCAGTTTCCAAAGAATTTAGGAAGTATACTGTTTATTTTACAAGCACAGAAGTAAGGGTTTTCAATATATAATAAAACTAGGAGCAATGATAGCCACTTAACCCCAGGAGAAGACCTAGTGTATTTGTTCTCACGGCTGTATCGTCCTGCATAGTGGTGTTGGCTATTTTCACTCTTTTGCTGCTCTTGCTACACTCGAACGGAGTGTTATTATCCCCATTGCACCGACAGGGCTGATATGGAATCTCGCAAGAGGTTGCTATTTTCTGAATATCTTAGTTGAGATTGAACCTTCGCAAGTTCAATCACAGCTAAATGTTTGGGAAGTGGATCTCTTCGAGTTCCATCATGAGTCCTGTCTCTGCATTGGGGAGAACACACTGTTTAAGTGAAAAGTTTCGATGTGGGGGGTGGTAGCCCTGAAGTGCAAAAAACACTTAGGGTATATAAAAAGCGCTTTTTTAGCGCATTTTTTGTGTTTTTTACCCATTGTTTGCTTGTTTTCCATGGAATTTGTATGTTTTATTTGTATTTTATATATATTGTTAATAAATTATATTTTTTTCCAATGCAATTGTTATTATTTACTATTATTATTTATTTATTATATATATAATATTTATTTATTATATATATAATACCTACTAATAGTTAACCTTGAAAAAAATGGCTAAGTCCATTAAGTAGGTCAACTGCTAACAATTAGCAGCTGACCTAGTTCATGGAAGAGTAGGCCAAGATGGCCTTGAAAAAATAGACTATCTCCATAAACTAGGTCAACTGCTAACCATGCAAGGTTAGCAGTCAACCTAGTCCATGTAGTAGCCTTGAAAAAATAGACTATCTCCATAAATTAGGTCAAGTCCTAAATGGCCCAAAGAGAATGGATGGAATAGTAAGTGCATGTATTAGAGCAGACTGCTGTACAAGTCTACAAGCCAACAGAAGTCATCTCATGAGAGATGCCTTCTGTTGGTCCATAGACTTACACAACAGCCAGCTCCAATACATGCACCGACTACTCCATCCAGTCCCAATGGCCACTTTGGACGAGACGCAGTTCATGGAGATGGTCTCAGCTGACTTTTGTAAAAGTCTATGGACCAACAGAAGAAGTCATCTCCCTCCAATGGATGGAGATGACTTCAGTTGGTCCATAAGACTTGCACAGAAGCTGGCTGTAACATCACATTGCTAAGAAAGTTCATGGGAATTAGTTAAGGTGCAAAGTACATAAAGCAGTAAAGACAACAGCATGAGTTAAACAGTACATATATTGAACAGATAGTACAGTGAATGCGATTCAAAATATAGGCTATGTCCATGGCCTTGAGAATGACAAGTGTTAGGGATTAGACTGTAGAGTTCTCACGTTATTTTTTGGGCCGCAGTGACATGAGAATTGTCGGTAATGCCGAAGGCCAGAAGTGCAGAGCTGGGAAGACGTTTGTCGGCGGATGTGATGCAGGCGTACCAACAACCTGAAAACAAGTACAACACAATGATAACACAGGTGTACCATTCCAACAACCTGAAAACAAGTACAAACTGGTTAGTTATCAGAGAGCGGCCGTACAGAGCTCATGGGCTGCCATGTTTTTTGCCAAACCACTCATTAGCTGCATCCCCCTACATAAATTAAAATGTGGGCCTACAATTTTCAGATGTGTTTTAAGCCACATTTGTTTACTTAACAGCAGTTGACAATGGTTTGGCAACAACAACATGGTGGCCACTGGTGGGTGACCACCCCCTGGGGCCCACCCCTGGGGCCCAAGTTTTGAAAAATGCGTTTGCAGTCACCTCTGAAAACGAGTGACTTGGAGGGTCACGTGACTACCAAAATGTACCTTTTGAACCAAATACTAGTTTTGAAATCATAACGTACGTTTCCACCCACTGCCGAAAAGCTCATGGTTTGATGATTAGTGATATATGTCATCGCCCCTATGATTCACTTACGAATCTTTTAGTAATTTCAGGAAATGTATGCTTTCATTATAGATGGCCGTGACTTTGATTTATTATTTGTCATTTGTAAGTTCACATTGTTAGAAAGTAATAATGGATGTTTATGTTGAACCGTTATCTTTGTATATATCATGTATTACCTATTTTTCTTTAATTACGCTTACTATGTATCATTATACACTCGAGAATCGATATTCTACACTAATGACAGCCATCGTAATTGTAGGCAATGTTTTTCACTATGATTCTTTCTTTTAGCGCTAGGCGTCTCGGTGATTATAAAGAGCAACAACTATTTAGAAACCCCCAATAATTAAATCCAACATTATAACAACGTCAAAATGAAGATATTGGATGAGCGAAGCGAAGACTTCAATTTCACCGACCCCCAAAAAATTAGCTCTGGTGTTGTTTTTTTCCCCGTCTGTTTGTTCGCTTTCTACCGGGCAAACGGCATATGCGATCTTGATGAAAATTGGAGGGGACCTTTGAAATCTCTGAACTTAGACATGCCACGTTTTTGGGTACAATCGAAGATATATTTCTCATGAATATCGTAGTTTTACGATTTTTTGTTGCGATATTTTAGTGACATTTTTGCCGATTCTGACCAAACGGGTGGGGCTACAACGTTCATATTTTATATGTACATTAAGGTGATGGTGATTTATTGCCTTTTGAAAGAAAACATTGAAAAAGTTAGCCAGAATCCATAGAATAAAGGTTTAAATATGAGTTTTTTTAGGTATATAATAACAAGCAACAATAGAAACTTGACAACGATCACCTACAATACGTTCCAAAATCACTTGCAAATGTACCGTAAAGAGATCCCACGCAAACTAAAAACTTACAAAAAAGCTCATTCATTAACGCGGCTAAAAAAAGCGTTAGCGAAGCGGCCTAGTTTTAACAGATAAATTTCTCACAATCTGCGTTTGGCTATTTTGTATTGCCCTATTTTCTAAAATAACTAAATGAGTGAGGGTCTTGAATATTACGTTTTTTTTTGGTAGGTCATAATATCCTTGTTAGCCATTAGGGCCTATATGCAAATTTTTGGACAAAAATGTAAACACTGAGCTAGATCCAACAGTTTAGAACAACGATTTTTTAAATATTGTTTCTACACGTCATTGCAGCATCCACCTCCTTATAAGGATTATTTCCCCGTTCGATATACAATGTTTATGTCTGAGCTTACAAATAAAGAGTCTTGTACTTGCGGACAAAATAATCTTACATCGAACAATCTATCCACAACAATCCTATGTGTAGAAACTTTATTAAACAATCACCACAACTTTAAAGGCTAGCCATAGCCATCAAATGTTCACTGCACTTTGTCCAAAATTTACAATTGCTGACTGAGACATTAGGACCTCACCAAAAATTACAAAAATAGTTTTCTGCATATTCAGACTTTCATGAATAGTTTATGTCATTTTCTATGAACTTTTAAAACATATCGGTTAGTTGCGATGCAAAGACCTAAGATACACGTACATCGTCATACACTAACTTAGTTTGTCACAGCTACTACATATCTCAAAATTATCGAGTTTACGTTGAAGTCTAGTTCGATGACACATGTTTATGCCAGGTCTAAACATTTTAAACAAAATTTAGACAATCGAACAAGCGGTATCACAACAATCTATTGTAGAACTTTTGAATACGGGCTTGATAAAGGTAAACCATAGCTCTGGTTCACTGCACTTTTCCACAATGTAATATGGGGGCATGAACCCAAATACAAAATGTTTCCTGTCTTTCCAAGCTAGTAAGTATGCACCTACACATCGGTTTGTGGCATCAAGCTAGTAAACTAAGCGTCTAACTATTGTGCAAAAGCACTACATAACCAAATGTCGCGTTATTTGATCTAAGTTTGATAACATGACTAGGCCAGGCTCTAAACCATTTTAAAACATTATTTAGACAAGAACAAGCCGGGAGTTCACAACAATCTTTGATAGACGTCTTCGTGACTTCGTGGGCTATCCTACTTAGATAAACCAAGGCTTTGGATAGACTTTCTCACAATGATAATATGGGGGCTGATAGCAAACAAACAATGTCTGGCCCTTTTCGGCAAGCTAGTAGTAGACGTACACAGTTGGATCTTGGGCTATCCTAAGTAGGTAAACTAAGGCTGTGGCTAGACTTTCTTCGCAATGATAATAGTTGGGGCCGATAGCAAACTGAAACAATAAACAATGTCTAGGCCCTATTTGGCAAGCTAGTAGTCTCTAATATTTCTCGTCTCACTTTCGCTCAAAGTAGGTGTACTTAGGTGAATATTCCTATATAGTTCTTAATTGTTAAATGTGTTTTCAGAAAGTGTTTGTGTACGTCTGTTTAGTGTGTGTGTGGTGAGTACTTGAGAAAGTCAACCTGTCTGGGACTCAAACCCAGATCATCTGGCTATGCTAACTACTCTATTGTTGCTCAAGCTACTGTATTCAAATGTTATTACTTTCCTTCTCTAATTGATAATATTTGTTCAAAAGTATTTGTGTACGTCTGTTGTGTGTGTATTGTGTACTTAAAAGTCAGCCTGTCTGGGACTGGAATTCAGATCATCTGGCTATGTTTTAACTACTCTATTGTTGCTTAAGCTACTGTATTCAAATGTAATCTTACTTTCCTTCTCTAATTGCTAATGTTTGTTCAAAAGTGTTTGTGTACGTCTGTTGTGTGTGTGTCTTGTGTACTTGAAAGTCAGCCTGTCTGGGACTCGAACCCAGATCATCTGGCGGTGTTAACTACTCTATTGTTGCTTGAGCTACTGTATTCAAATGTTATATTACTTTCCTTCTCTAATTGCTAATGTTTTTCAAAAGTGTTTGTGTATGTCTGTTGTGTGTGTACTTTGTATTTGAAAGTCAGCCTGTCTGGGACTTGAACCCAGATCATCTGGCTACGCCTACTACTCTTTTGTTGCTTTACCTACTGTATTTAAATGTTATTAGTACTTTTCTTCTGTAATTGCTAATGTGTTTTGAAAGAAGTAGTGTATGTCTGTTGTGTGTGTATTGTGTACTTGAAAGTCAGCCTGTCTGGGACTCGAACCCAGATAATCTGTCTATGCTAACTACTCGTTTGTTCCTTGAGCTGTGTTAAAACTTTGCTATTTAATTGCTAATGTTTTACTAAAGTGGTTGTGTACGTATGTTGTGTGTGTGTGAGTGTACTTAAAAGGCAGCCTGTCTGGGAGTCGGAACCTGATCATCTGGCTAAGCTAACTACTCGTTTGTTCCTTGAGCTACTATAATGAAGTGTTAAAACTTTGCTATTTAATTCCTAATGTTTTACTAAAGTGGTTGTGTATGTCTGTTGTGTGTGCGAGTGTACTTGAAAGTCAGCCTGTCTGGGACTCGAACCTAGATCATGTGGCTATGCTACCAACTCTATTTTGCTTGAGCTACTATAATAAAGTGAAGTGGTTGTGTGCGTGTCTGTGGTTGTGTGTGGAAGTCGAAATGATAAATTATTCTTTTAGACATGTTTTCTAAATATAAATTAAACTTGAATGCATAGAATTTCACATTTGGAGAGTTTTCATATTTCTGTACTTCCCTATTAGCAATATATAAGAGTCGTCACTAGACAAATATGACCTTGACACGCCTTTAAGCACTCAAATTCAGATGTACAACGCTCTGGAGAAAAATTGAAACTGTATACGTGAATTTTAAAAGCACAAGACACAGATATTTTTATACAGAAGAACATACAACAAACAGAATTGCTTTTTTTTCTCTCTTGTGCAAAGTTGGCCTCTTTAGCCATTCTTCTGTCTTGCTATCCAATATAAGACTGCCTCCTTTTCTATCATGCTCAGTTCATCGGGCAGAGAGTCAATGTCACTCTTGAGGGCGGTGCATCTAAAGAGATGTGCTCTGTCTTGGTCTTCTAAATTACAAAGTTTACAGGTGGCCGGTTTGTTGGTAATGTTAAAGCGGTGCAGGTGGTGTTGCAAGACGTCGTGACCGGTTGCAAGCCGGAAATAGGCGGTGGCAGTCTTTCTTGACCAGTCTTTGTCTGTCCCTTTCTTGATCTCGGTCCACCAGTTCTTAAATCGTCAAGTCTCGTCTGTGGTGTTCCTGAAGATCTTTTTTTGTGGTTGATTTGATCTTAGTTTTGACATTTTTGAAGGAGAGAGGCGCTGCTGGTGGTTTCGGTGCTTTTGTGGTACTTTTGGCCAAGAAGTCTACCTTTTCATTCCCCATGATCTTGCAGTGGCTGGGGATCCATTGAGCCTCTAATAGTTTGTTTTGCTGACGGAGGCTGGAAAGGGGCAAGGGAGTTTTTGAAAAGCAGCGATTTCGGATGGAGGTTCGCTGCTTGGGAGACAAATTGGATGGCCGAGACACTGTTGCTTAGGATGACAAATTTTGTCTTGTTGAGGGGGAAGGCGGGGGTCTCGGCAATTTTTTCGGCCGCCCTGGCGATGGCTGCGACTTCAGCGTCGAAGTATGTTTCACCGGCTCCCATTGGAGTGGCTTCTTCGAAGAAGATGCAGTTGATGCCGTAGCCTGTTCTGTTTGTAACCAAGTCGTAGGAGCCATCCGTGAAGATATGCACCCACTGTTGAAGAGGAGAATGCTTCTTCAGGTGCTCCTCGGCAAGCTTTTTCCTGTGGTCGTCAATTTTTGTCCCTGGGGCGAACTGATTGGACTTGTCCGGCAGAAGCTCTGGGAGTGGTACTTCAAGTGGTGCACGTGGTGCTTCTAGGAGGATAGGACAGTTTTTACTCTTCAGTTGGTGGACTGTTTAAGCAAAGTTAGTATGCGCCTTGACTTTTGAGGTTGGGTAGTTGAGCCATTTGTCGGGGTTTAGGTGCGCCAGTTTTTCGTGCAGTTGGGCAGCGCGCTGCTCTCTTCTTAGCTGTAGAGGCTCAATTTGGCTGAACCACACCATGGCAATAATTGGGGTGGTTTTCACTGCTCCTGTGATCAGGTGAAGGGCTCGATTTTGGACTCTGTCGACATGGCTGACGTGCGTTGCGGCGGTGGGGGGGAAGACTTCGGTGCCGTACTCAATGGCTGGTCTGATGTACGTTTTGTACGTCACCGCCAGAGTGTCTAGTTTTGCAGCCCCAGGACACACAGGCTATCCTTTGAAGGAGTCGTAGTCGTTTTTGACCCTTCTCTGCTGCCTTTTCTAAGTGGATCTTGCCGGTCAATTTTGTCGAAGGTCACGCCGAAGTACTTCATCTCATCTGTCTGTTTAATCTGTTCGCCATCAAGAGTGATGTTGAACTTGAAGGGATTGTGACTCATCGTGAATAGGTGCAGATGGTTTTGCTGCAGTTTATCTTAAAGCCGTGCACTTTGATCCAGCCTGCAGCTATCGTCATGGCGAGGCCCATTTTTTGTTCCAGACTTACTGGACATTTTCCTGTGAAGATGATGACAAAGTTGTCTGCAAAAACTTTGACAACAAGGCCAGGTATGCGATTCAATAGTTTGATGAGTCCATTGATTGTAATTTGGAAGACTGTTGGCGCCGTGATTGTGCCTTGAGCAACTCCGGTTTGCGTCTTACGTGTTTTGCTGTGGGCACCTTTGTGGACCACCTTGATACGCCTCTTGTTAATGAAGTCATGGAGCCACCTGACAATGTTATTTGGCACTTCATCTTTCATCAGCTGCCCATGACCGGTCGGTGGAGTCGAAGGCCCCAGAAAGGTCGATGGAGACAGCCAGCCAGTGTGCTTTCACCTTTGCTGAAACTCTCTTCGACTGTCTGCGCTAAGTAGGCGACTTGGTCTGTGGTGCCTCGGTGTTGTCAAAAGCCTGCCTGGTCTTTGGCGATGATGTAGTTGCTTTCTAGGTAGTACTCCAAGCGTGCATTGACTATTTTTTCAGCTGTCTTTGCAAGGGCGCTTGTGAGGGCAATTTGGACGATAGCTGGCAGGGTCAGCCTCTTCTTTTTCCCGTTGCGTCGACTTTATGCGTAACAATGGTATATAGAAGGATTTATTACATACATCAATTCTGTTTGTTGCATAAATAAATAAATAAATTTTAAAAAAAATTTATTTAGAGTCTACCCACTCAGTTATATAATTGACTTTCAGTGGGGGAAAGTAAATCAAAGCGACTAAGCCTACCCTGTAGGCCCCGACGCAATCGACGAGTGAGCTTTAACCAACCAAAGATCGATATTTTTAATAGGAAATATAGCAATCAGTGGTATGGACAGTGCGAACACCCGCGGATCAAGGCCAGAATCAACAAGGCCGATTCAGAACTCTAAATTTATTGCTTCATTGCTAGGACAGCTCCAAAGTCACCGTTTACAAACTCATAAGACAAGAACTGATGGACTTAAGTCCAAATCAGGAGTTAAAAAACTTTTGACTTTGGCGGGAATCGAACCCTGGACCTTCTGCATTGGAATTAGATACGCTAACAACAAGACCAACGAGCCACACACATGTTGTTCAACAAAAAATATCTGCGTCTTGTGCATTTTAGAATTCACGTATGACGTTTCAATTTTCCTCCAGAGCTTTGTACATCTGAATTTGAGTGCTTAGGAGCGTGCCGTGTACATCTTTTCTCGTGAACACTCTTAATGAGGTATTGAGTGATTATCTTAGTATTATTACTAAGTCCACATTATGTAGCTCGATGTCCAGCACCAATGAAAACTTGTCTACCGCGCACACTAGTCCGCAAGTGTAGTAAGGAGCAACAATGAAAGCTTTTCACTATGTGCACATTGCTTTCGTTGTAGCAAACTAGTAAATTTTCGGTAGCACGGTAGGCGGTAGACAAGCCTAGCTACACAATGTGAATATTATGATAAAACCATATATTAGTTTTTACTCGACTTCGATTGACACCATTTGCAAGCATTTATATCAGTAATCATCTAATCAACAATCATTTGACATCCCAGGTTTTGCTAAATCTCAAGTTTCATGTCTGGTTGAACGGTAAGTGGGTAGTGAGTCACTTGAAAGCATTCTTGTAAATATCAAAAGGCTTTATTTCATTGAATGAATATTTATCAAGTAGGTACATCATAGATCAATAAGAGGGTGTATCCAAATATTAATGCTTAGCTATTGACAGTAAATATTGTAGTCTACGTGTGCCAGTTATAATACAGCAAATTGCAAATCAAATAAATATGCATGTTTTGGATTTTCATGAAAATGTGTAATCACACGGGTGTCATGAAGAGAGACTTAAAGAGGCCAGCACAGGAAATGTACACGTACTCTGGTTTCTAGTGTTTGCTGCTCAATAGGGAATGTTCCTAAAAAATTTTTTTTAATATATTCGTAACATTGTTACTAAAAAAAAACGATTCCCAAAAAAAGGCCGTCGAAAAATGTTTTTTACTTGGTTTTATGAGGGTGTGAATATTCGTGTTTAAATTCCGCGCGTAAACAGGCCTAGCTGACTGTGACATCCATGCGGCGTCACATAGAAGTATCGTTTCGTCAGTCTGCCGGTAGGGGTTCCACCGCCTGTCAAATTCATTGGTTCCTAGTCAATTCCTAGCAAAGGCAGTGGGCCCAAGGTCTTGGTTACTATGGAAACCAGAGTCAATAAAGAAGGTTCCCCGGATTAGAGTCGGTAATAGATCAAACAAAGTACAATGTTGAATAAACAAATTTGCAGATAAGTAAGGTATTATTCGTTGACAATGCATGTTATATTATGTATACATTTTTATACATTATCATTGTTAGGTGTAGGCTCATGCCTCAGACAAACTATTAGAACATATTAAATTGCTTGACATGGATTTGACTACATTCAATTCCAGCCGGCGAGCATGTGGTGCAGCGCGCGCGCGGAGATCTTATTCAACTATTACTTTGTCGTGACGTCACGCAATGTACGGAGCGTTTTAGTCCCGCTTCCCACTAGCCATTAAAACCTTCATAAATACGCCAAAAATCGTTAGTTTTTAAAATAAATTTATATTTGTGAGTATTTCTTACTATATTTTATGTTAATTACAATTAAGTCGTATACTAGAGTTGAGGAGCATTCCCTATTGTTGTTAATGTCACCATCATATTTTGGTCGAGAAATGTCCCATTGTTATTAACACCTCCTAAGGGCTAGGTATCAACTGTAGTTGAAATTTGTTAATCAAAACCATGAAGTTATTCTGGTAAGTCCCATTAAGAGTATTCATCACACATCAACGTAACTCGAGCGCTTGGTGCGTGTTATTTAGATTTCCCAATTTCACATAACAATTATGAAAAATGTGTTAATTTTGTAACAAAGTTCCAACTTCCAAGTTCAATCCACGTTGAAGGTTGTTGATAATTTTCAACGGTCTAACATGTAAACTAAAATATATAAACATCTTTCGGAATCTCCAAAATGAATTTTCTGTGTTTTTCTGTTCCGGAAGATGTTTTTTGTTTACTTTACATACTAGACCGTTGAAAATGATCAACAATCTTCGACGTGGATTCAACTATATAACAACATTACATTTTTGATGAACTGAGGAAATCTTAATAACGCACACCAAGCGCTCTAGTTTTGTTGAATGTGTGACGAATACTCTTAAACTATTTGGAATATAGAAAATTACCCTATACATTCCAAATTGATTTTAATGAAGGTGTCTTGCACGGAAATTTTTGTTTGACAATGTAATAAACGTGCTAAATTAACGGTAATTGAAAGTAAATTACAGAGTCACTTCTAGTACAATAATTGGAGTGGCCAAACGACACAATTGATAAATAAAAATAAATAAATTCGTAATTTAGAGTCTACCCACTCAGTCACATAACTGATTTTTGATTTTCAGTGGGGGATATTAAATTTTAAAGCATACCAAGCCAACACTGTAGGTGCAGACACCATCAACAAGCAAACAATGACCAAATGGAGGCATATTTAAGCAGGAAACACCGATCAATCAAGCTGGACACGATTACACCCGCAGACAGCACCAGAATCTCAATCAACAAGGCTGATTCGGAATAACCTTAGAATTTATCTCGTTGCTAGGACGGCTCCAACTGATGGACATAAGTCCAAATCAGAAGTAAGAAAATTTATGCCTATAGCGGGAATCAAACCCTGGACCTTCTGCATTGGAAGCAGAGCTTTTAACTACAAGACTAACGTACCACACATTGATTTCGAATGAATTTTACATAACAAAGAACGTTTCTACCATCAGATGAAAATGACCAATATCTAAGCAACATATTATTCTCTGCAAACGAGCGCTTTAACTCGAATCTGCACTTGCCTCAGGAAGTCTTTTCAACATGAATGAGTATAATTATATGTACTGGTGTTCTTTTGGGGGTCCCAGTAACACAAGGAAAGAAGCGTATTGAAACTGAATTTGCTCCACCTGATGGGTAAGTAATTGCACATTCTCACAAAGTAATAAACTACAATGATCAAATACTCTTGGGTGAAATCATAAGCTGAATTCCTAGACCTATGATTTTTAAAGAGTGTAGCTAAGTCTAAAAGTTGGCAGAATGAAAGAGGGATTTCATAAAATAGCAGATTATTTTTTTTAAAATTGTTTTGACAGGACCTCAGAATAAACAATTATATTCGAATTGCCCAAATTTCCAAATTATATTTTATGGTTTTATGTGTATTGTTTCTTCACTCCTTTTATCTACATCCTAAAAAGGAAAACGCCAAAGTCGTTGTTAGACGAGTGAGTGAGCCATGTGTTGAGTACCATAGGAACATTCCATTTCCTCCCCGTACTTAAGGCTGGATCCAGCATGGTTCTTTCCTCCCTAGTCTAACAAGGCTAGAGTGGCGCGTTATGGCCTTACAGTGACGCGTCCTTATACCAACTAAACTCAAAACCCTATTAATTGTACCTACATAATTATTATCAAACTTAAATGCAAATGCTCCCGGGTAGTCCTACTCAAACATGACTCTCTCACTAGTCTAACAACGACTTTGGCGTTTCGTGAGTCTAGTTGGCTAAGGCGCCCTTACACCCAAGATGTGGACGATCTAGGTTCAAACTCTTGGTCGGTAAAGATTTTGTAATTTCTAGATTGTATTTAAAAAAGTATAAAACAAGTTTTGAAATGCATACAATACATAGCCAGTACAAAATACGAGTAAAGATTGCAAGGTTTACTCAATCTCCCAGCGGAATTTAGGGGAACCTTGAGCGTGCAAGATTCGATACACCTTGGTCACTGCATGCAATCACAGCCTGACAAAAATGATTCGATAAAAATGACTTCTTCAAAAACAAAACCATTGTCATTAAAATAAAAACTACACATTTTTCTCTGCGCTCACTCGTCTAATTACGACAATTTTGTTTGGACATCCATGGAAACGATATGCAAGCAAAAACCAGTCTTAAATGACACAAAAAAATATTCTAGCACTGTGAGTATTTCTAGATAGAAAACAGCTAACTTTTATTGAACTAGGCCTATATGTTGTGGTCATGGTCAATCTGCAACACTTGTAGTGTTCAAAATTCACAATACTGACTGCTAAATTTGGACCAGTGGTTATTTTTATTTATTTATTTATTTATTTATTATTTATTTAACGTCTATCCTATTCAGTTATAAAAACTGATTTACAAAGGAGGACAACTAAATAAATCTAATTACATAGATGCAGAAACAACAATAAACTACATTTTCGTAAATATTTGAAATAGCAGCATTACAACAACAATGCATTTAACACAAGAATTTTGGTAACAAATTAAATGATATTATATGCATTTAATGAATGAATCAAATATAAAAAAGGGTGGAGAATGAAAAGAAAAGGGAAAAAAAGGAAAAAAGGAAAAAAAAGAAAAAAAAACATTAAAAAAGAAAAACGAAAAGAAAAAATAATATTAATAAGAGGTGCGTCTATATGCTAAAGGTAGGGGTTCAAATCTCACTAAAATTTTAAAAACCTTTTTTGCAATTTTTTCCTCAATATTTCATCACATTTCTAGCCTGTCTTGCTATATTACGTTGGTACAAAAATTGTAGTTACTAGGCCTACTACTGTAGCCGCGTTGATGGATGAGCTTTTTAAAGTTTTTAGTTTGCGTGGAATATCTTTACTTTTGCAAGTGCTTTGTTTTGTTGCCTACACATTGTAGGTGATTGTTGTCAAGTTTCTATTGTTTCTTGTCAATTGGTATTATTTACCGTAAAAACTTATATTAAAAGCTTTATTTCTATGGACTCTGGCTAACTTTTTCAACTTTTTCTTTCAAAAGGTACTACATCACCATAACCTTAAGTCCATGTATAATATGAACAATGTAGCCCCACCAGTTGGTCAGAATTGGCCCAAATGGCACGAAAATATCGCACAAAAGTAAAAAAAAATCGTAAAAGTACGATATTCATGAGAAATATTTCTTCGATTGTACCCAAAACGTGGCAAGTCTAAGTTCAGAGATTTCGAAGGTCCTGTCAAATTTTCATCAAGATCGCATATGCCGTTTGCCCGGTAGAGAGCAAACAAACAGACAAAAATACAAAAAAAAAAAAAAAAAACACCCGAGCTAAATTTTTGGGGGGTCAGTGAAATTGAAGTCTTCGCTTCACTCGCTACGCTCATCCTAAAATATTTATTTTCTGATACAAACAAATCGAGGGTTGACATTTGTCCAGAGGAGCCGCAACTTTACCGACGCATTCAACGACTTGCGGACGCAACTACCTTTGTGCATGCAGATTTTATAGGAGTATGATTTAACATATGGTAGACATCTTAAACCAGGTCTAAACCTCTAGTTTGACGTTGATTTCAAAATATTAAATCAAATTGCAGCCATCACATAAAGTCTGTTTGTCATTAGTATGTAAACTAGAGATGGGCGTATTCCGATACAGATTCAATAATTAAGAGGGAATGGGACACATTTGGCTGTTAGCAAATAGCTATTCGCTCGGCCAAGATGCATCCGACGTATATGAAACTTTGCAAAGTTGTCAATAAAGCATACATAGACAGCCCTGTGGTCATAGATTTTCCAAATTTTAAAAAAAATCACGAATATGGTCAATTTTGGAGTTTTTAACAAAATCAAAATTCGTGAAAACTTATTTAATTTTTATAAATTATTTTAAAACAAAATTTACAAATGTGTTACTGTAGAGCCCTATAGATCCACATTTGTGACAAATGTTTAAAATTTCAGACACCTGTGGTGTCAGTTGGCCGAGCGAACAGCAATTTGCCTAAAACGCATGTCCTATACTCTCTTAATCTTCATTGTATTCTCTCTTTTGTCCCCATTCCAGTTCAAGTTGCACGTCTAGAACAGCCACCCTGATATTAAGTTCCATTCAGTTTTCTAGATTAACACATCCCAAGAAGTGTGCATCTTATTTCACTGGCTGTAGTTATGAAAGTTTTATGATCTTTAATCTCTCATAAGGCTCTCTGCTCCAATATTGTTCATCTAGCCTCATCATTTCTTTCATGTAGACACACTGCAGCCACGTTTCTTCGAGACTTGAGTGGTGGGGTGTTTGTTCTGGCCTGCAGAGCTGTGATTGGAGTGGACTTCAATGCTCCCGTGGAGATTCTCATGGCTTGGTTTTGCATCGTGTTTAGTTTCTGCAATTAGCTTTTCGGTGCCGTCACTAGCAACGCACTTGTGCATCCTAATAGCGAGTCCTGTATGTTGAGCTTAGAACTACCGTGTTGGCTCCCCAGTTAACTTCAGTGCTTCAACTACACACAGTAAAGTATAACCACAGTATAACAATAATATACAGTATCGAAACTCGCTGCAAAGCCTTCATGGGCGCCCCTAATGGCCTCCTTATCAACTACAAGCTACCGTTGCTGAATGCTATTGGCAAGCTGTAACTCCCATAGCTCGGTATTCGCGGGATCTGTATGATTGTTATTCGTGGTACACTAAGCGCACTCTTCTTTTACTTAAGAACATCCATTTGGCTCCCCAGTTCACTTCAGTTGCTAACCCTAAATAAAGCATTAACCCAGTATAACAAATAGTATACGTAATTGAATCTCCTTGCAAACCTTTCATAGATCGCACTATGTCGGAAACACACAATACGTTTGAATGCTTATTGGCGAAGCTGTACTCCGCACTCGCCTTATGGCTCGGATGTCTGTATGGTTTGTTTTTCTGTGTACTCTTCAGTACAGTCGCACCTTTCTTTTAATTTCAAGTACCATCCACTTTGCTTCTCTACAGTTTTTACAGTCGTGTTTTAAAGAACTAAATATAAAGGCATTTATAAATTTTCTCAAAGTATTTCTTATTACAATTTGAAAAATTCGGTCTTATAAACTTGATGTATATTTATTCTCATTATGAATGTCTTTAGAGTTCTGTAAATATGCTCGCAACCCAAACACACATTAGGTTTCCTAGTTATTTCATGGCAACATATTGTTTTAAAATGTGACATGACGAGCGATATATGAATGGTTGTCCGAATTTTAGCGCGTAGTTCTCCGAGCTGCCAACAGATGTGCACCGTATCAATATGTTGTGTCGTCACTTTCTGTCTAATCAAGGCTAATGCTATTGTTTCTGCTTCTTCCAATGATGAAATCTGGTTTTGCCTAGCTTTTTGTTATTCATACTCTTCTTTATTTATTAACCATTTATCTCAGACCATTTGTGTGAAACTTTCACAGTCATTAATTTCTTTTTCCAACTTATTTTAGTTGTTGCCTGAATACCACATGTTTGCATCATCTACACAAAGCTTTACCTCAACTTTGCTTCTCTGCTAGATCATTGATGTGAATTAGTTAGTACGTTGGACTAAGGACTCCCCCTTGCTGTAATCAGATTCTTGTCTGCTTGTATTTAGTTCCATTAACCATGAACCACCGTACATCTGACATCTGACTCTGATTATGTTTGGTACTTCCATTTGTTCCATTGTCACTAAAGTTTATTTCTGGACAAAAGCTGACTTGAAGTCCACATATATTACAAGGGTTGTAACTTGTTATATCCTTCTTTTACATCCTGCATTAAGTAGGCTGTTTGGTACACAATGCTTCTGTTTGATTTGAAACCAGCTTGACTGAAGCCATTCTCTTCAAGAAAATATTTCAGTCTCGAGTTTACCATGTGTTCCATTAGCCAAGGACTGAATTAATTTTAAATTCTTCTGGTAACAGCCTTCATTTCAGAAATTCAGACTAGTCCAGATTTTGTATTAACCTACAGCCAATGCGTACGCTTGGGTAGTAGGCCTATAAGAATCTGTATTGCACGTAAATAATAATTATTCTACAATTGTTGTAGAATCGGTATAGGTCAAATTAGGAATAGGCCAATCTCTAGTAAACGTCCACTGCAAGTGGGTCAAGCGAAGGTTAGAATGAAAGATAGTTAGTATTTAATTCGATTGATATGTCTACTGGCTCTCTTAAACCCATCTGCACCCATAAGCGTACCAGTACGCCATTCAATACCCAACACTATAGCCATAAACGTACTGGTATGCAATTGAGCGCGCCTGCATTCAAATCAGTATAGGGGGCTCTTATTGAGCGGAATACTTGGCGAACTTCTAGGAAAACATGGCCTGTTTTAAAAAGCGTGATTTTGGTTTGCATAAGAAAAACAATATTTCTCAGATTTTGGATGTTTAAGGCTTGGACTTTAGTGACAGTGATAGTGAAAGTGTCAACAATGAGTCAATGACTCGTGTTTGCTTAGGCGTAGGCCTGCAACAGTTATAAGTGATAGTCAACGTAATTAGACGTAACTTCGTAACACCAATAGAGGACTAACAATAAAAACCATAAAAAACCGTAGAGTAGGGCCTACTAAACTTGACAAATAAGCTTATTATTTTAATAATTCCTACGTCTTCATACCCATATTCTTAAATTTGTTTACTAACATTGTTCCAAGTTTCCAACTTTTTGAACGGAAATTACGGAACTTCTAGTAGAACTCGGTAATTTAGTGAAGCGCGCCCGAAAAAAAATGACTGATTTCGGGGGTCGCGCACCTTATTGTTCGTGCAGATCTGAATCGATGGGTTCAATAAGCATTGGAAAAGAACGTGCTGTTTCAGACGTTGCAGTTTCTGATAATTGCAGCTGAACGGTTACTATCGTAATCATATTTTGCAGGTACGGTTATGAAGAAAAGTTCTAGTGACAACCTCACTTGATTGCAAAGTTGTGCCACAGAGTGAATGAGTCCCACAGTCAATAGATTTTAGTGGGAGATTTTAATGTAATGCATAACAAGCCAACCTTGCAGGCGCCGACACTATTGGCGGGCAAATTGACACGAAAATAAATTAAAAACCCTGGACATGTTGTTTAAATGAGCCATTGAACCACAGTGACTGAACTACGGATTCAGGCATTAACCTGTACGGTACGTTGCTTCTAGTAAATCTAGCTGGACTCATTCAGCACAGAGCAAGTTACATAGGCCTAGGCGAAGGCCCGTATTAACCATTAGGCTAACTAGGCTGTAGCCTAGGGGCGCAAGCTCTCCCTCTGAGAGCTCCGCACAACAAAGTTGCCTTGTCTCCTAAATATTATTGTAACATAGGCCTAAATGAATTTTAAAAAGTAGTTGGTATTCCTATGCCAACCACGAAGCTATTAGAAGGACTATATCAATAGGATGCCAGTTGCTCTCAACTCGGGAAGAGAACTTTATGGTGTTTGTTTTCTTTGAAACTGATGACTATAGGAATTTGGGTCTTCGACAAAGCATATTTTCTATAGAATTAGTCACACTTAATAAATTTATGACAGGAAATAACCTCACCCATCGGCCGATGCGCCCCCCCCCCCCTCCCTCCCTCCCACGATCAGCACTGACCTGCAGCATTCATCCTTTCTTTCAAACCACCAAGCCTTGTTTCACATGTTTTATGTTTGAGTAAACATAATTCTTACAACAGTTAAAATGAATGTCGTTCAGGAGTACTTTTTAACTCAAAGTGTAATGATAGTCTTACTCTTAAAGGGATTGTTCGCCTCTTATGTAAAGGTGTACCCAGACATCTATTTACCTAAGTAGACTCCATTTACAACAAATTCTTTCTCGAAAATAATCATATATTAATTGTTAAATATGTAATAAAATTTACTACGTTTTCGCCACTTCGCTGTACTGGCAACAACGCACGACGCGGCCTTGGCTTCGGAGTCGAGTAGCCGGGTGTCTCGGCGAACTGAGTTATCGTATTGGACATTTAAAGATGCTTGGGAGGGGGGATATGACATGTAGTCAAGTATGCAATACTTGCTTCAAATTAAGTTGAAATAAAAACGCATGCCACGTGTTTATTCGGCTCAACTGCAAAGTGTAGAGGTGTTTACGAAGTTATGTGGTTTTGACAATCGTTCAATCGACTTGCTGCAAGCGCACAGCGCACTTACTGTATACACATTCAAAACCCTGTACACCTATAGCCGAAACATATATTTACTGCTGACGCCAGTACGTTATTTGTTCATCCTTTTGTCGAATGCTGTTGATTGATGTGGATTTTTAAATCTTTGTTTGTGTTTGGAATGGTTATCATAAGATATATTATGAGTGGGGTGTGCCTGCATACTCAACGATATAAACAAAAAGCGATAAGCTAATGGGCCTAAAAAGGAAGAGAATAAACATTAAACACTGCCTAGAAACCTTACGCAGACCTATTCACATCAGTTGGACACATGCACTCGTTTCGATCAATCGTTCATGATGACATTGAGGAATGGTGAAATAGGTACAAAAAAATAAGAATTCTTATTATACGTTACAGTGCAAGCTAATTCTATTCAGTAGTGTTCGCAGTGGTTAATTTCTAAAATAATAAGTGGGTGGACGCTTGACAATCTCCTTCCTCGGGGGGGGAGATGGGGAGGGCGATGGGGAGGGCGAGGTCGTGGGTAGAGTACCTACCATATTTTTAAGTGAAGCTTGCTGGACAAGCAATTTCACCCCCCAAATCACAGCGCCGCAGACGAAAATTTTTAAATCGATGTCTTTTTAGAGTGATTTCTGAGCATTTCAGAAAAAAAAAACGGGACTGAATGCAATACCGAAATACTATCGTTCTGTAGTGAAAAAAACTAGAAAACCTTTTTCCAAAAAAGAAGTAGGCGGACGAGTCCGCCCCGAAATTAACTACTGAGTGTTCGTGTAGAGTTTGTACACAAAATGTCAAAATGTCAACCGACAAAGAGTCAAAATTGTTGCGACGAGAGTGACTTTATTAGTGAAATGCTTGGACGATGAGTCGGTACAGTGTATAACTAGGAAAACGCTAAAGTCCCGTCGCGTTGTTGAGCGAGCACCGGTACGTGCAACAACGACCCAAGTACGACATTCCCATAATGTTACATACCAATAAGTCATTAAGGTCTTGACCGATTTAGCTGAAAATTTGGTAAATAGGAGAGAATGTTGTACTTATTGACCCTGCAAAATTTCATAACGATCGGAACATTTTTATTTTTTAAATTTTTTATTTTATTTTTTATAACCAACGATCGGATTTTGTTCAAAAACTATACAGCAACCCGCCTAGATGGTAATGTACATGTGTGAAAAATTTCAGGTCGATCAGAGAAACAGTGCGACATTGTTGTTGTAATGCTACTATTTCAAATATTTACGAAAATGTAGTTTATTTTTATTTACTACAATTCAGAAATTAAAAAAGTCCGCCCCAACCGGGATTGTTGTTTCTGCATCTATGTAATTAGATTTATTTAGTTGTCCTCCTTTGTAAATCAGTTTTTATAACTGAATAGGATAGACGTTAAATAAATAAATAATAAATAAATAAATAAAATAAAATGAAGCAGTAACAAAAAAAAAAAAAAACAGACATTCGAGCCATAAGAGTCAAGTGGAGACGCTCGCTACGCTCGCTCAATAACTAAGCATAGTAGTTTTGGTCAGATGATAGTTTTCAAAGATGTTCTCAATATTTTACGCCACGAAAAGCTTTGGGAAAAAAACATCCATCAGTACAATAGAGAAACATCATTGTTTATGGCTACAATTACGAACAACTCATTGTTTATGGCTACAATTACGAACAGAAACTGATCTAACAGGCAACATAGATTTGTTATTCATTCTGTACACAAGTGTGGTCATAAGGCGGCTTTGAATAATAAATATACGGAGTATTCCATGAGAAACTAAAATAAAATGCCGCTTGGGATAATGATACATTGTTGATCGGTTTTCGGATAGATGTAGTACATGCATAACGCGCTAGAGTTATTCGGGAGGTTCGCGGTTCGATCCTCAACACTGGCAATCCCGACATTTAAAGATTACGGAAACTGCTGTTAGCTCATAGCGTTTGGAATTACTTTAATAATGTAATTTAACTTATTGTGGAAGAATAATTAATTTAAAAAATGCTATAACCAAATCGCTTTTATTTGTTAAAGTGCAAGTAATTCTGTATCATGTGTGTGTTTATTTATTTATTTATAATTGAACCGATAGGGGAGAGAAAACAGCTCCCAAAAGGATATACTTAATCAAAAACGAGAAACTAAAAGAACATAAATGTGACGGAAAACTACGACGTGTGTGTTTGTGTGTGTGTAAGAATCGCTATCGCGTGTATTATGTTGTTGTATAGGCAACTCCACTATTAGGCCTACCTGTCATGATTGGCAATATATGACTTTATAAGAACGTGTCAATATAATATTTATTCCATTAAATTGACGACAATAACATATGTGATTCAAAACAGGTGTTGGTTTAACTGTAACGTATTGTTAATCAGATGATCGCAGGCCTTCCGCTTTGTTTTCAGTAGAACAGACTATCTCGACAGATAGACCGGGACCTGCCTCGCGCGTAACTCGCCGCTAGTAGCTGTGCTGTGTTACAACACCTTGCCAGCTCCGGACCAGTGACGTCACTGACCCGAAGCGCGCCGATAAATTTAAAGACCCCTATTGACGTAGGTCTGGAAATATACACATTGAACTTAATTTTTATGTTCGTTTTTTTGGTTTATTTGGATTAAGGACACGTCAACCGTTAGGTCATAATGCACCACTCTAGCCTAAGGAGGGGGGGGGGGGGGGGGGGAGAGGAGGGGCCCATGCTGGTCAGAACCAGCCACGGTTAAGGGGAGGAAGGGGGGTTTCTCACGTCGCGGTCGTCATCGTCTTTGTCATCGTTCGTTGTGTCATTGTCATCGTCGCCGGGGGGTCGTCAAGGGAAGGGGGCAAGGTCCCCGACGACGATTGCCAGAGCTCGCCTCTAGGTTCGGGGAGTAATATACTCCCCGTTTACTAGCTGATGTTTGCGAGGTGGACTTTTTCTCTTGAATCGCCTTTTACGATTAGCAGAGCCATGCTCTGGGCCAAATTCTACCCCAGGCCCAGACGTACTTGATTTTAAGAATAACTTGTTAAAGAGGTGACTAAATGATGGTGACTTTAACTAAAATAGCTAGTTGATTTTGGGGGAAAAGAGGACATAGCTCAAGCAGTCAAGTTCGTTTTTTTGGTTTATTTGGATTAAGGACACGTCAACCGTTAGGTCATAATGCACCACGCTAGCCTAAGGAGGGGGGGGGGGGGAGGGAGGGGCCCATGCTGGTCAGAACCAGCCACGGTTAAGGAGAGGAAGGGGGGTTTCTTACGTCGCGGTCGTCATCGTCTTTGTCATCGTTTGTTGTGTCATTGTCATCGTCGCCTGGGGGTCGTCAAGGGAAGGGGGCAAGGTCCCCGACGACGATTGCCAGAGCTCGCCTCTAGGTTCGGGGAGTAATATACTCCCCGTTTACTAGCTGATGTTTGCGAGGTGGACTTTTTCTCTTGAATCGCCTTTTACGATTAGCAGAGCCATGCTCTGGGCCAAATTCTACCCCAGGCCCAGACGTACTTGATTTTAAGAATAACTTGTTAAAGAGGTGACTAAATGATGGTGACTTTAACTAAAATACTAGTTGATTTTTGGGGGAAAAGAGGACATAGCTCAAGCAGTCAAGCTCAAGGGCCAAGCCAAGACATCACTCAGTTCGTATTAACACTTTCGACCAAACAGTCATGTCAGTTCTGTGCGCGGCAAACAAATTTATTAAATATTAAAATGGTTATTCGTAAACGGCGCGAGCGCTAAGTTCTTTTTTCACTTTCGGGTTAACGCTCTGCACACAAATTAATTTGTTCTAATATATTCATTGTATTATTGTGTTTAAGCCTTTACAGTACCGTACTAATTAAAGTGATTAAGTATTGTGATTTTATGTTTGAATACTATAGCTCTTATTTATTTACAAACTGATTGAATGACAACAGTGAAACAACATGGAACATAAAAAAAAGTTAAGTGGTGCTCAAAATAGAAAGCACGCAGGGAGCTATTGTAGTAGTCACCCATGATCCAATGATATTCTTCCTTACCCAGGTCTGGCATTCCGGTGAACGCGTTTGCGTCCAGTCCGCGCATGACGTAATCCCGATCATCTCTCCGAGCCGACTACCGCTCGGCGCAAGATAAAATCCCGCAATCGTAAACTATTTCCAAATAACTATTCATTGTCCGAACTAAAAACTTTCTTGCTTTTTGTTACTATGTACATACTGTTCAGGAATTATGTGGGTAGATAGTTTTATGGGCTTATTGTAGTTAATTACTTATATTAGCCGTAATATGATGCATAGGGCCTACTCACAAGTGTTACTGTGATACACTTTTGGGATAGTTATAGTGTATATACAAATTATAACAAGTAAAGAAATCCGTGCGTGATTTTCTCGTTATTTATGTTTTAAACCTTACAACCCGAGATTTAACACAAGTTTTTAATTATTGTTGTAGTGCAGACGAATTATCTGATACTGAAGTATAGGATTACAAATATAATAAAACCTGTTACCACGCAATAATTTATTGCGTAAAAGATTACACATTGTAGACTAATACAGACAGTCGAAATAATAATCAAATAGTAATCGAAATAGCTAGATCAAATGGACAAATAATGCACAACCGTTTTCACCAAAATTATATTAGAATGTAATTAGACGTGGGAATAAAAGGGTCCTTGATTGTAATTAATTTCTAAATCAACTTTACATCTCCCTCAGCTAAAACATTATGTAATAATTTAACTGCTATTTAACGTCTTCGTAGCCGACCTCCCTACCTCGGCAAGGATCCAAATGCTCCAGTACGCTGATGACGTCACCCTGTACTGTATCGTGGGCACCCAAGAGGATGCAGACGCCCTCCAAGCAGACCTAGACGACATTCAGATCTGGTGCGACGAAAATGGCATGTCGCTCAACGCCCTCAAGTGCAAGATGATGGACATTACGCGCGCTCGCACCCCACTTTACTTCATGTACACCATCGATGGTGTCCCACTCGAGTACGTCGACAAGCAGCGCCTCCTCGGCGTTCACATCACAAGCGACCTCCGATGGAACGTGCACACCGACATCGTGCGCACCAAGGCGTTGCAGGTGCTGGGTTTCGCGGCCCGCAACCTGCACGGCTGCACGCCCCGCGTCAAGAGGATGGCCTACCTGTCGCTAGTCAAGCCCTCCATGACTTTCGGCCTTCCCGCCTGGCACCCAACTACCATCGAGAACACTACAAAGCTTGAGAGGGTGCAGAGAAGGGCGCTGCATTTCATACATGGCCGTAACCTCCCCCCACCCTGTGACCAGATGCAGGTTATGCCAATGACCATGCACCTGCAGTACACCGATCTGGTGTTTTTTAAAAGATGCCTCAGTGGCGCCACTGATTTTGACGTGTGCGCGTGCATCATCCAGGGCCGCGTGTTGAGAGGCGACGATAATAGGCACCCCCGCCTCCAACCCCCTCCGGCCAAAGGACTGCTCGGCCGACGTGCTTTTTCTTTCCGGGTAGTTAACCAATGGAACGACCTGCCGCCCGCCCTCAAAGACTGCTCAGTGAGTCATTTCCCTTCCCTGTGCAGGGAGCACTTATGGGAGAACCAACTGCATGTGCTAAATTAGTTAGTTTCACGTGCTTCATCAAGGCTCTTCGCGGCACAAGATTTCCACAGATTTTGAGTGTTTTAGCAAGATATTTGCTAGCGTCGACGCCGTTTCTTGTTGCAATTTTAACAAACAAGAATAAACAAAATAATACGCGTACTTCGAAATAATTAAATCAAACATTTCAGCACTTACAAATGTGCGTTTCCTTCGGCATGTTCTTTAGGGAGACTATATCTTCACTAGGAATTGGTTTATTTTATTCGGATGCATAGTCGCGGGAGTGAAAATATGTTGATATTTTTCTGTCAATGTAAGGCTTTTGATTGACTTAAAAAAATTATTAGCGACGTAAAGCAAGGCCCAGTTCCTACAACCGTGTTTTATTCTTTAGAAATTGTTTTAGTTTGATTGGTCGTCGTAAGAATTATAATCAATGGAATTATTAACGTCTGATTGGTCCGTCATAAGAATTATGTTTTTGTTATTTAACACGTAAGTCCTATCCCCTTATAAGAAAACTAATTAGTGGGAACAGGCCCAAATGTATCGTCGAGGGTCTATAACTTATACACAATAAAATTATCATTTGCGACACGCAAAACAAAAAAGTAGGCCTAATATCAAATACACTGACTGGCGTTGTACATCCATTAAACATCCATACGTCCGTACTAAACCCACTAACAATAATTGTCTAAAATGCTATTAAAACTGCGACATGAAGAGAATTTCATTCACGCAAATATATGTTTGACACAAAATTGAGCGAACTTTTCACGAGCAAGATAATATCTGGACCAGGGTCACGACACTGTTCCACCAAGACTACTGATTACACACATGCTCAGAGATATCTTGATGAGATGGGGCACTTGAATCTGTTATGATTTGGAAGTTGAATGTATATGCAAGTTGAGATATCGCTCTAATGAAAACAATTCCAAGTAATTGCTAATGGAAAAATGTTGTTAGCTGTCACTACTCGCTAGTACTAGCACAGTATCAATGAACAATAATGTTCGTATACTGAAAACCCAGTCGCGATCCATCAAATAACTCGAGAATTACAGAGTGGAGCAATGAACACGTGTGGCGTTATACGGCCGGGCGCTATCTGATTCACATGAACGAGATCGGGCTGACGTCACACTCGCGGCGGAGATGCGCAGTGTCATACCTAGCCACACAGAGATATCCTTGTACCATGGTAGTTACCAATGCAGTAAGTTCCAAAATATTCAGCATTTTTATTTTTTTCTGAAGGTAGGTAGGTTGGTAGGTAGGTAGGTAGGGCCAATACAGGGGGCGCTTAAAATATTATAGCCTAGGGGCGCCAAATGCTTTATCCGGCCCTGCCTAGGCGATACAAAAAACTTAAAAACCCTATTATTTATACAAATATAATTATCAAACTTAAATGCAAATGTTGCCGTGAACTCAACACATGACTCGCTCACTCGTCTGACGACTTTGGCATTTTACTAGTCTAGGCGCCCTTATACCCGAAATGTGAGAGACCTGGGTTCAATCCCCTGGTCGGGAAAGATTACGTCATTTCTGGACTGTTTTAAAAAAATTAATAAACATATTTTGAAATGCATATAACGCAGTGAAGTCCATTATCTGTGACAATACTATGGAAAATAAAACAAAGCCAGTACAAAATACGTGTAAAGATTGCAAGGTTTCAAGGTTTAATCTCCGAGCGGAATTTAGGGGTACCTTGAGCGTGCAAGAATCGATACACCTTGGGCTCTGCATATTCTCAGCCAGACACATAACAAACAAAAAATATTTTTTTCAAAAACAAAACCATTGTCGTTAAAATAATTCCTACACATCGCAGCCTATTATTCAATTTATTATTTCTTGTAGGTTTAAATCAGAATGGATCTAGCTGACTTTGTTAGCAGTTCTCAGTAAACTCGTACCGGATGTCTTTTGACGTACAAAAAATTAAAATTTCAGCGCAATCTGTTCAGCGATTCGCTGATTTTTGACGTACAAACCCACACACTAACAGAATCAGAGAAGTGCCAATTTTCTTGAATAGTAATCTAAGGATCTCCATTCAGTTCAAACGGCAATTCTGTGATTCTGTACGTATACAACGTACGTCGAAAATCAGCCGAATTGCTGAACAGATTGCGCTGAAATTTTAAACAGACATCCGGTACGAGTTTACTGAGAACTGCTAACAAAATCAGCTAGATTCGTTGCGATTTAAACCTACAAGAAATAATAAATTGAAAAATAGGCTGCGAATGTGTTGGAATTATTTTAACGACAATGGTTTTGATTTTGAAAAAATAGTATTTGTTTGTTATTTGTCTGGCTGTGTAAATGCAGTGCTTAAGGTGTATCAAATCTTGCACGTCAAGGTACCCCCATATTCCGCTCGGAGATTGAGTAAACCTTGCAATCTGTACACGCATTTCGTACTGGCTGTTTTATTTTCCATAATTGTCATAGATGATAAGACTACAATGCGTTATTATATGCATTTCAAAACATGTTTAATAACTTTTAAAATACAGTCCAGAAATTACAAAATCTTTCCCGACCAGGGGATAGAACCCAGGTCTCCCACGTTTCGGGTATAAGGGCGCCTTAGCCAACTAGACCAGGAAAACGCAAAAGTCATTGATAAGACGAGTGAGCAAGATATGTGTTTACTGTTTAGTACCCAGGAACATTTGCATTTAAGTTTGATAATTACTTTGGTATAAATAATAGTGTTTTAAAGTTTAATTGGTATAAGGGCGCGTCAACTGTAAGGCCATAATACGCCACTCTAGCCTATGATTGGCTTAGGGAGGCCTTAGGTAGGGGGAAGAAAGGGAATGTTACCGGGTACTCAACACATGGCTCACTCACTCGTCTAACAACGACTTAGGCGTCTTCCTAGTAAATAAATTTGTAATTAGAGTTTACCCACTTGGTCCCGTATCTGATTTTCAGTGGGTGGCATTAAATTTAAAGCAAACCAAGCCAACCCTGTAGGTGCCGACACCGTTGACAAGCAAACAATGACCACCTAGAGACTAGGGTTGCCAACCGGCCGGTTTTTTCCCCACTTGGCCGGTTGCCGGTCAGTCCCTTCGACCGGCAATAGTGTTGCCGGTTTTTTTACGTAAATAACCCATTATACTAAAAATATTACTAAATATACACAAGAAACTAAAATAAATATTTAAAAACCATCCTAATCATCGTTTTCAAATCCCAAATCCCACTTAATTAGTAAACATTGCTCTTCTCCACTTCCCCTTGACCTAACCCGCCAACCCCCTCACCAGACAGCGAACAAGGCAGTAGGCTGGCCAAAGACTGCCACACTGCACTGCAGTCCACTGTCAATGCCGTTCATACGGGAAGTTTGTGCACGAATCCAACGATGAAATTGACTCTCCGCAAAAAAATAAAGTCCAACAAGACTCTCCTACAAGCAGCAAGATCAACTGCTAAATACTCATTCACGATTAAGAAGTAAACTTGTTAATTGATCATAATTCCTTTAAATCTGTTAATGCTCTTTACGTAATATTAATTTACTGCTTTGAGAATCGTGATGACAAATTGAAATTAAGACAAAAAAAATTATTTGTGGTTTATTTGGAATTTATTATCCTTAGGCCGAAATTACTTATGAATAAAAATATGCCCATTGCCTACTCGAATTATGAATACTCGGCATATCAGCGGATGTAATATTATTATCTAGGACTATTACCTCAGTGACTTTTTTATTTTTGGTGGTTTTCCAGTTTTGACTGCACAAAAACTACATTGTTTTGGTACATCATCCAGCCAACCACTTTATTCTAAAACGCACCAAATGCAATCTAAAAAGCTGAATTTCAAAATTTTCGCCTGCGGCGCTATAGTTGGGGGGCGGAGCCCCTGTGCTTGGTCCCTTTCCCACGAATTTACATGGAAGGCCGGTTTTTCCCGTGATCAGAGTTGGCAACCCTACTAGAGACCGGCATATTAAAGTATGAAACACCAATCAATCAAGCTGGACACGATTCCACTCGCAGACAGTGACCGAATCACGTTGCTAGGACGGCCATAGTCACTGTTTACACATTGCTAAGCCAAGAACTTATGGACCTAGGTCCACAACAGAACAGAAGCTAACCACAAGACCGAGCCAAACAACTAAGCCACACTTAAAGCCAAATTACTCGTTTCTTTCGAGTACCTAGCACATATTATGCCCGTTAAAATAAATACCAAAACCAAAATAGGATTAGCATTCTGGTAATGTGGCATTTTCTTTGTATGTAATTTTTATTGAATAGTAACCATTTCCTATTCTTACCAATTTGTAGACAAAGGGCAACTTGTTTTCAGATTTTAAACATATTTTTATGAGTTTGAACTAAGTCAAAGAAGTTACCTATATCTCTTACTAGTTTTTACACATTTAATTTTCTTGTGTGATTCCGTTGAGCGGATGCTTTCAATTGCAACACTTACGGCGAGCTCTAGCTTAAGCCAATGACTACTGGGTTGATACTACGAGTATAAGCAAAATAAGGCAGAAAAGACGCAGCTTAAATTAATAAAATAACTACATATGTATTTAGAGTCTACCCTACCCACTCAGTCACTTTATGCGTAGATCGCGGCCGCTCGACCGGTAATGGAAAAATTCATTAGACGTTGTAATTGCAAGAGTTGGGAGTTCCCTTTCTATTTCCCATGTATAAAAACATTCACGGAAGCCTATGCTAGTGTAAGTGTGAGTAAGTTTAGATAAACAGTAAGCGAAGTAAAAAAAGTTTTTTGTCATAAATAAATAAAATAAATTCGTATTTGAACTGATTGATAGTGAGGGACATTAAATTTTAAGCCGATCAAGCCAACCCTGTAGGCATGGACACCATTGACGAGCAAACAATGACCAACTAGAGATACCGGACAATCAGGCTGGACACAATTACACCCGCGGACAGCACCAGGTTCAACAAGGATGATCGGGAACCTAGAATTTATTTGTGCCTCAGGACAGATGCAAAGTTACTGTTTACTATTACCCAAGTGCAATGACGGAAGTCCAAATCAGAAGTTAAAAAACTACTACCTAGAGCAGGAATCGATCCCTGTACCTTCTGCATTGGAAGCAGAGACTCTAACCACAAGACCAACGAATCACACATCATCTCATTCTCTAAGAAAAGTAAGTGAGTAAGAAGAATTGTAGACCAACACAGTTATCGTAGCTAACGCAGAAGGCAACAAGTAGGCCTAAGGGTTCTTTGCACGGCCTACACTTCCATACATACATTTCCAAACAATTAATGAATCTATGGTTAAGAGCAGATAAACACACACTTTACTGCGTTTCTTGTTTGTTTTATTGGCAATAAAAATTGACAAATACAGGCTCGCCTACCGCAAATATGAAGATAATTACTCAAATTTGAAAACATGACAGATCAGCTGTTTTTTTGTATATTTGGATTAAGGGTGTGTCAACTGTTAGGTCATAATGTGTCCTCTATAGATGTGGTGATGTCGTGTTATGAAGGAACGAGGTGGTGTGGTGTAGGGATGTGTGATATCTTGGAACATGTGGGTGCATCAGATTTCATTTATTGTGGTAGTAGTAGTTAGGCAAAAATCCCATTTCTTTTGCAGCACCCCCACAATCTAATCCACCAGCCGCCACTGGTTTTTATTTGATTGATATCTTATACTATCTTCCTACAGCGCTAGCTCCGCTCAATGAGCACAGGCTGCAGTCTACCTGCAGATGCCGCATGGTCGCCAACAGGTTAAATATTTCACAGCTAGCAGAGGGGGAGTGTTGTGTGGGATTTGCGCTGTTTCAGTGCAAAACATGTCATTGTTAATTGCTATGCATTGCTACACTAATAGCGCATACGTCAAATCTGAAACGATTATTGACCGAGGATTGACCAAGGTTGGTGTGAAAATAGCCTATAGAAAATATTATTAGTACTTCATCACGTCATGGAGCTAGAACTATTCCGTGTATGAGATTTGCAATGTATTGTGGATCAAATTGCATTCAATGGCATGCCAGTTTTGTCTTAAGTTGAACAGCTGTATTTCATACTTTTTTATACTTGCAGATTCCTTTTTTTTATATTTCAGTCATTCACACTGTAATAAATTGTTACCTAATCGTAGCTGGGCTACAAGAAATATTATTTGAGACATTTCCATATTGGGCAGGGCCCGACGAAAAGTTTTATGTCCATTTCCAATTTCAAGAGATTCGTCGGCGAATCAGGATAATGGTAGGGATCAGTGGTTAATTTCTAAAATAATAAGTGGGTGGACGCTTGACGATATCCTTCCTCCGGGGGGGGGGGGGGGGGGGGGGGGGCGAGGTCGTGGGTAAGGTACTATATTTTGAAGTGAAATTTGCTGGTCAAGCAATTTCAGGCTAAACAACAGGGGGTTTGGGGGGGGGGCGAGTCCCCCAACCACAACACGCTTTGATTTAAAGTCCCCCACTGAAAATCAGTTATATAACTGAGTGGGTAGACTCTAAATACAATTTATTTATTTATAACGCCGCAGGCAAAAATAAAAAAATCAGGGTTTTAAGAATGATTTCTAAAGGGTTTCAGAAAAATACGGGACTGAATGCAATACCGAAATACATCGTTGTGTAGTGCAAAAAACAGAAAACCTTTTTCCAAAAAAGAAGTGGGCAGACGCGTCCACCCTGAAATTAACCACTGTTAGGGGTTAAGGGATTAGTTGGGTTGGAAGGAGAAGGTTGTGAAATATATATAGGACAGTTAGGGTAAATAAAGAGTGGAGGTGGGGGGCATCCACAATAGGCTGCAGCTGCAGGATGGGCTTTACAGGGGTAGGAGCAATCATCCTGCAGAATCTAGTAAGAACGGATTTGTTCCGGTATGGTTCTTGGAAAGGACTCTTTTAAGGAGTGGAATGACTTGTCTGGGGATGTTGTAGCTAGTGGGTAAATACATAATAATTTGTACTGGTACCTAATGTGTAAGTAAATGAATTTTGATAATGATAAGTGTTGTTTGTCAGAATCATTAAAGGGGTATTCAACCTCTAAACTCAAAAAACATATTTCATTCAGGCTACCTAGTAATGAATTTAGCAACTAACAGAAAAATTATTGGGGCCACCATGACCTCCCAAAAAATTGTCAAACATGACATTTTCCGAGCTAGGTCCCATCGGCAAAAATCTCCCATAAGAAATAACATCCCCGGAGGCAGACGATGTTTATGTCCTGTGACCTTGGAGGATTTTGATCCAAAAAAATACTGGCCAACATTGACGTATTCGACAGCCTTTTCTGTAAATTCCCTATATTTTGTTTTGTAATTTGGGCAAGTGGTTTGGTCAAAATATGTTGATTACCAAGAATGGGTGTGATTTTGGAATGCATATTTTTGCGTGTTTGAGTGTATATTTGGGCACAGTTGTTATAAAGGGGCATTTTAGATGTGGTACTATGCTCTAGTATCTATGTGGACCAAAAAAGAAGAATTTTAAAGCCGATTTAAGAAATTTCCCAAAACACTAATTTTCGTAAATTTCTGGATCCAAAAAATTGAAAAATTCGTTTTAAATCACAGTTTCAAGATGTAATTTTTTAAATGGTCATTTAAGTGTAGTATTGTGCTATAGAACACGTGGTAAAAAATAATTTTTTGGTTTTTAGCCCCATCAGCATAAAAATTGACATCTGTCGCCGTGGACAGGGCAGCATTTTTAAATAACTGTAAAGTACCGGTACCCCGTTTCACGAAAAAATAATTGTTGCGTCGAAGAATGACCGTTTTTTGTCTACTAGCCTATGGAGCTCCCTTCAATTACATATTAGAAGGCAGGAGCAGAACACTATTCAACCGTTTGAAAATGCATAATAAAGCCAACATTGTCAGGAGGTCTGCGCAAATAATCCACGCTGTTAGAAGCACACTTCCCGGACAGAATTGCTCAAACAAACCAAACATTGCCAAACTAATAGAGCCAAAAGACTTAAGTTAACACTGGATTGTAAAGGAAAGCAACATCTATGCTCACTATCTATTAAAGTTTTCAGTACTTTTGAACGCGTTTTTATGCGGAGTTTTACAAAATTGCAGTTGATTGCTTGGAAGTTTTTTGGAGGACTTCTTCGGAAACGTTTAAAATTATTATAGTAGGCTTGATAAACTTAGAAACCCATATTATAAGATGTACATTTTTAGAATCTAGGCGGGTCAGTAGCAATTGCTCGTCCTTATCCGAGGAAACAAGGAACACTATGGCGCTCTAGTGTGAGAGTGAGGAACTAGAGGCAAGGGAATAGGTGGGTGACCTGGTGACCTGTATAGGAAAATGCATGATGAATGGAGTCAATCTATGAAAATCGAAAATGTACTAAGAAATATTATGATTGTATATTTAATGAGCCAAAATTGCAATTAAGGAAGCAATAAAATACAGTAACCTAATAGATTTCCATCAATTTCAACCATTTACTCATACAAAACTACCTGAAAGGTATTAGCCTATCTAAACTTGACTTTTGGGTCTCGACAGTGAATGTTACCAGGTTCTTGAATGAAGCGTATATTTGGGACATTATTTTATTTAGACGATTACACTAGGTACCGATTAATGTCTGTGTTTATTTGTAAGTAGATTACACCAGATGTTTGAAAAATGGTATCAACCTCATCGCCCTTCGTTTTGCACAATTAAATGCCTTATGTCAGACGTTCACGCGAGATTTGTAGGCCTAGATTTGCTTTGGTGCAATGTCAAAGTAGGCCTTGGTCTAGGCCTACATGTTTATTATTTCAAGTAGGCTCTTCATTAAATAATATTAGAAGCTCGAATGGATGGGATGACATTCATTATAAGATGATATAAATAGGGCCTACATACGAAATTAAGTCTGGCCAGAATATTATTATTTTAGCCCGAGTTTTGCACGTCAGCTAGGCTAGCGACTTTGCTTTAAAAACGAGATCAACACGCTTAGACAACACAGCTGACGCCTATCCAATTTATTGAAATAAATTGATAGTTCCGGGAGACAGACTAAACTATTTTAAAAATTTATATTTTAGTAACAAAAATTATTAGTTTTCTTCTAGTCCTTGCTTTTAATGAGTCATTTGACACCTAGGAATGGTTGAAACTGGCAAGAACTAGGCCTAGGCCTTTGGGTTTACAAACCCAAAGTCTAGGCGGACGTCAATTTTCCGCGCTGTTCTCTCAGTTTATCACAGCTCTAGGCCATTAATATTTTGTCAAATTACTAGTGCACGCTCGCTTTAGCATACTACAAGGTTATTTTAAACTCTGGGATTAGTAATTGATGCTCTTTGTTTTATACTTAGCAATGTAGGGTAAGCAAACAATAGGCGCTAGTCATTTGAAACCCACACATAACAAAAACTTGTAAAAATACAGCCAAACCTTACACACTCAAAAGAATAACTGAGTGGGTAGACTCTAAATAAAATTTATTATTTATTTATTTATTTATTTAGAGATTAAAACAGGGGCAAAGCTCATCAACCCTTCCACATTTGAGCATTCTTTATTCATAAATGTACAGTGTCCCTTAACAAAATCCTTGAAAAGCTTGGCAAAATAGAATTTGCAACTGGCCTATTAATTTAAACGCAATAGTTCATTCAAATTCTTTTTTCTAATTAATTCAATGTTATGGTCATACAAATTCTATTTTGCCAAGCTTTTCAAGGCCTGATGTTGTTACGGAACACTGTACGTTTATGAATTAAGATTGCACAAATTATTTTAGATCTCATTTCTTTTGAGTGTGTAAGGTTTGGCTGTATTTTTACAAGTTTTTGTTATGTGTGGGATCTCATTACTTTTTCAAGTTCCATTGCAAAATTATTTAATAAAATATAACAATTTTATCAAGTCAATTTAATTGCTATGGTATTACCAATCAACAATAGAATGTAAAACATCTAGTGTCCCAAAGACTTGCTTTTTGTAAACAATGTAGGCAAACATTGTCAAGTAACTATAATTACTTGTTGATTGTTGTATGCCTGTATAAGGCTTAGGTCTATATAAAAACCTTTCTTTGGAAGCCTTCCAGCAAACTTTGTAACGGAACGGCCCTACAGCTGCCTACCCTATTAAAATTTTATTGTTTTAATCTGCATAGATGTAATTAATCCAAACACCCCCGGGTGAATAATCAATCAACATCTTCAATGTTAATCGATTATAAATAATATGTCAATCTGTGGTGCTGTGTAACCCACGTATGTTGTGCCCCTAGGGCAACAGGTGCATACAAGGTTGCTGCATTGGCCATCATGTTGGGAACTTGGTCAGCTAGCGAGCAGAGAAAGCTAGTCTTCACGGGTGGATTTCTAAGAATCTGCTAAAAATAGATCGCTTGCCAGGTTGTCAAGCGTATTTAGGGGGCAACCCTGTGTAAAATGTGATATTTTTCGAACGAGAGCAACGGCCAGTTTTTTATGCCCACTGGGAGAAGTTTAGTCCAAGAGAGGAGTGACCCCATTGGTGGAGGTTTGCAAAAACCTCCCCCGCTGGCCAATCAGGGTCGCTGGCACTAGGGGAACTCGTAGCTCGCCGAAGAGCGTACCCAAGCGAGGTCAGCTCGGGCACTTGCGCGCTAACCACCTACCAGTCAACAGTGCAGTTCGTGTGTTGTGTAAAAGTTCACTAAAGCCACCGAAAGCGTGTGATTCCGGCGCGATGTCAAGGCAACAAAGGCATAGGCGGGTAGCCAGTGTTTCAGTGTATCTGGAGTGATAGTCCGTTTCAATTTTACCTAAAAACCACCGCGTGTAAGCCGACCAACAAGCGACCCACGCCATGGGTCCCTGAGGAGAAGCTACATGGCATCGACGACCATGGCTATGTCAAGGTAACTCGACTACAAGGACTTTTCCTACTCCAGCTCATCCTATCTAATCTAATGTATTCCGTGTTCCATATTATTATTCCATGTATTATCCTGTGACCACACTATGGGTCCAGAGCCTGCACTTGCAACCATGTGGGAGGCCTATGTAGCCACGCCGGCCAGGCAAGGCCATTGTTCCTTCCCTTCCCCTGCCGGGCTACAGGCATAACCTAGACGCCGTCAGCGAAGGTCGCCTGAAGAGATCGACGCCCTCGACGCCTTATTCGCGCTTGGACATTAAACGGATGTTCCATGTGTCGATACACGTGAGGTAGGGGTGATCTACACGGGATTGTACGAGGCCGTCCCTTCGTCAGGACGCCCTCGTTCGCCGCATCAAGCCTGTAACTTTCCCCCCCCCCCTTCAGCATTCCGACCGCATCAAGCCGACGCGTCGAAACTGCGATGGTTGTGAGAAAGGAATGATGATGGGACTGAGCTGAGAGCTGAGAGGATGAGTACAAACCAATTTGGCCATTATTTATAACTAACCTTTGTAAAATTTATGTGATTTTTGTAATGTCTTGCTATGTCAACATAACCATTTAATTAGCTGGATCCAGTTTAAATTGCATAAATTTCACAACGTGTCATATGTAACAATTGCACTACATAAAATTGTTTTCCAACGAAAGTTTTGTTTCCTAGCAAAACTAATTTTATCCGCTATCTCTTACCATTTGCTGTCCACAAATTTTCAGTTATTTTAGACCTTCAGCCACCCTGTTGCAACCCACTTTAGCCATAAGTAGCCTAGGCATTCCAGAGCGCGCCGATCCAGAGGAGGTAGCGGCCGCCCCGCCGTGCCACTCATCAGAGGACCCGGCGTGGTCCTGGTAAGCCCTGGTACGTCAGTGGTACGGGTGTACCCTGGCAAATGTTGTGCAGGTGGACGCAACGCATTGTCTCATCGACCATTCCCATAAACCGATGTTTTCGAGCTAGGTATTTCTTAGTCAGATTTCTATTTTTAATTGCATGTCCTGTATAGTGACTAGGCTTGTAATTGAAATAGTAATTAAGGCGCCCAACCCCATGAAAGTCGCACTCGGCGACAAAACCTTCCTCCCATCAAGTCATATAAATATTACGATCTTAGTATGTTGTTGTTTAAAAATAGGGCCTAACCCTTCTTACCGCCCCAATCAACACCCAGAGCGCCAACTAGACGGGTTGTACGATTACCAAACGCCAAAATTGACGAACCACCGTGGGACTTTACCTAGTCGCCGCGATCAAACGCCACAACTTTTTCAACTTTTTCTTTCAAAAGGCACTAGTATATCATTAGGGCCTAACCTCATGTCCATATAAAATATGAACGTTGTGTAACCCGTTTGGTCAGAATCGCTGGCCAATTGAAACTGACATTAGACAGTAGTAGTAGGCCTAGTCAGTAGTAGTAACTAACATCCCTACAAAGTGATTTTGAGCATGTTTCAAGTCATTTTTTCACCAAGAAGTAATGTTTGCACACCAACCAAATTTGGCATGTGTTGTCAGGTACGGTACCCAAATCCCCTTGATTTTGATAGTTTCTAAGTTCACATAACGCTTCATGATGGCTGGGTGACACCTCGAAATCACCCCAACTCTGCTTGCTGTATAAGGTACCCGAGTGTGTAGCACACAGCGGCTTGGCTGCGGCACCCTAACGGGCACCTAGATGCAGTACCGGTACGTGAGAAGTACCTACACTATATTAGGAAACGCTCAGTTGGACGCGTTGATAAGCGAGCACGTGTTATAGCTAGACCCACATTGCACATTTTTTTAAATTTTAAAATTTGCGACGTTCGCTGTCCACGGGGCCATGTTTCCAATATTATTTATTATTGGCAAGGTATTTGGGTAAACCCGTGGGTAAATTTTTACTTTGTGGATAAAATCCACCGCCATCTAGAGGACCTTGACATCATTTCCTTGGGAAAACTATTTAAACTCTTTGGTAACAAATAATACACTGCTTCCTCGATAGTATTTTGATTACTTCTAGGTGGCAGTGCATAGTGCACCTCGTGCGACTTTGCGTTGCCATGGTAACGTTACTTTTGTTATAATGTAATTTCCATCTACACTACTTATCGGATCAAAATAAAATTAACATATTCGTAACCGGACGGACATTCTAAATGATTTGGCCATCTCAGATTTTGTCGCCGTTTAGTTTTAAAAAAAAACTTTGATTAACTTTAATGTAACTTTGTAACTTTTCTGGGTCACAACAAGGCAACGTGCATTCAATCCAGATCGAAGCTTGCGGATGGTCAAAATTTCAACTCGATCCGAACCTCCGTTCGACCGCTATCATGAGCCAAAAAAGCTGCGCGACTTTCCGTTGCCATGGTAACGGTACTTTGTTATAATGTAATTTCCATCTACACTACTTAGGCCTATCGGATCAAAAAAAATTAACATATTCGTGAGCGGACGGACATTCTAAATGATTTGGCTATCTCAGATTTTGTCGCCGTTTAGTTTTAATGTAACTTTTTAACTTTTTGAACGATTTTGCCACAAAGCTAATGGCATTCAATCGAGAACAAAGCTTGCGGATGGTCAAAATTTCAACTCGATCCGAGCCTCCGTTCGAACGTTATGGAGAGACATACAAACAAAAACGGACAAAAAAACAAAAAACAAAACCAGTGACTATTTTTTTCCGGCAGAGTCGAATGGAAACGCTCGCTTTTATTATGTAATCATTAATTCTTCACGATATTCATTATGTTTCAACTTTATTTACACCAAAACCAAAAGATAATCAACCTATAGTTCTGACTTCTGAATCATTTTCAATTATTGGATGTTTTCAACTGAAAAAGTAGGTTTCAAGATTGGGTCCATGCAATGTTAACCAAGCATGTGGACGGCAGCTATCACCTACCCAGCCATCTTGCTAAACAGCTGATTGATCGGACCTTTTTTCTCCGGATATCAATGTTTCCCAAACTGTGGGGCGGCGCAACATTATCTTAGAGGGGTGAAGATATTTTTTCTAGTTTAGTTGCAGACGCCCTTCAAGCAGACCTAGACGACATTCAGATCTGGTGCGACAACAATGGCATGTCGCTCAACGCCCTCAAGTGCAAGATGATGGACATCACGCGCGCGCGCACCCCACTATACTTCATGTACACCAGTGATGGTGTCCCACTAGGGTACGTCGACAAGCAGCGCCTCCTCGGAATGCACATCACAAGCGACCTCCGATGGAACGTTCACACCGATATTGTGCGGGCCAAGGCGGCGCAGGTGCTGGGTTTTGCGGCCCGCAATCTGCACGGGTGCACGCCGCGCGTCAAGAGGATGGCCTACCTGTCGCTAGTTAAGCCCACCATGACTTTCGGCCTCCCCGCATGGCACCCAACCACCATTGAGAACACTACCAAGCTTGAGAGGGTGCAGAGAAGGCATTGCATTTCATACATGGCCGAAACATCCCCCCACCCTGTGACCAGAAGCAGGTTATGCAAATGACATGCACCTGCAATACACCGACCTGGTGTTTTTTAAAAGATGCCTCAGTGGCGCCACTGATTATGACGTGTGCGCACGCATCATCCAGGGCCGCGTGTTGAGAGGCGACAACAGTAGGCACCCCCGCCTCCAACCCCCTCCGGCTAAAAGAGTGCTCGGCCAACGTGCTTTTTCTTTCCGGGTTGTTAACCCATGGAACGACCTGCCGCCCGCCCTCAAAGACTGCCCAGTAAGTCATTTCCCTTCCATGTGTAAGGAGTACTATGGGAGAACCATCTACAAATGCCGTGTTAGTTTCACGTGCTTAAGCAAGGCTCTTCGCGGCACGAGACTTCCACAAAGATTCAAGTGTTTTAGCAAAATATTTTGCTAGCGTCGACGCCTTTTCTTGTTGTTAAAAATGTAACAAGGATAAACAACAATAATAAATAAAAAGTTAAAAATAAATTTTCAAAAATATTTGGAAGATTTTTATGTAGGCCTATCTCAGTTTAAGTAGGCCTAGGTCATTAAAGGGGTATTCACCTGCAAAACTAAAAAAATATATTTCGTTCAGGCTACTAGTTATGAATTTAGAAATTAACAGAAAAATTATTGGGTCCACCTTGGTCCTTGACCCAGGAAAAAAATGTTGAACTTGGTATTTTTCGAGCTAGGTCCCATCGACAAAAATACCCATAAGAAATAACATGGGGACGATCTTTATGCCCCGCGACCTTGGACGATTTTGACCCAAAAAATACTGGCCATTAATATTATTGGCGTATTCGACAGCCTTTTCTGTTAATCCTCTATATTTTGTTTTGTAATTTGGGAAAGTGGTTTGGTCAAAATATGCTGATTACCAAGAAGGGGTATGATTGATTTTGGAATGCATATTTTTGCGTGTTTGAGTGTATTTGTTTGTGCACCGTTTCAAGGCACTATGTAATAAAGGGTCATTTTAGATTGGTATGATGCTCTAGTATCCATATGGAACAAAAAAGAATCAAGTTAAAAACGATTTAATTTTTTTTCCAAAACGCCAATTTTCGCAAATTTCATGATAAAAAAATAGAAAAATTAGTGTAAAATCACAGTAACAAGATATAATTTTTTTATCACCAGGGTTGAAGAACGTCAAGGTGGTATTTTTACCACCAAACTGTATCTCAATCCTGCAACCTTTGGACCAGGGAATTATCAGATCGGTAAAGGCGAAGTACCGACAAAGGATGCTAGAAAGAATCCTCGCCAACGTACGCATGAAGAAGGATAAGCCCACCAAAATAAACCTGCGCGAAGCTATGTAATGACAAGCGCAGCGTGGCGAAACCTAACGCCCACGTGCATTACTAACTGATGGCGCAAGACTGGGTTGACTGAGCGCGTAGGCCCGGCAGTGGAGGAAGGAGACGAAGGCTGCATTGATGATGTGGACGTACAAGTAGAAGAAGTAGACATTATGTCGCCAAATGAAGTGAATGAACTTTAAGAATTATTCTACGAGTATGGAAATAACTTCAACATTCCATCAGAAGTCACACTCTTCGACTACCTGTATGAAGACGACGATGTGGCAGTATCGGCAGAGACCACTGCCCTCCAAATATTGCAATAGGTTCGAGAGAGAAACGACGATCTGCCAGCTGAAGATGACAACGAGGATGAAAATGCTGCCCCGCCCCCGCAAGAGAAAATGTTGGTCAACGACGTGGTTACGATGTGCGAGAGATTGCAAACATTCCTATTCACGTACAACGACGTTCCACTAGAATATCAAAACACCCTGGATGTTATCCGAAGCTTAGCTGCGTAAGGAACGTCCTCCAAAGCACGAATCAGAAGGAGAGCACAGATTTCTTCCGGAAGGACAGAGATTGAGTAAGTAGAGCTAAGCAACCCATCAAATTTCTTAAGTGTATAGAATATATTTTAAACATTAAAGCATGGTTTTAATTTGTAAATTATTTTTCTTTCAGGCGCTGCTGGGCACTTCGTTCCCTTGAGCCAAGCCCAAGATTTTATTTTTAATATCTAGAAAATTAGAAAATTTAATTACCGGGTAACGCTGATTGACGCATGAATTATAATTGACAATTTGTTTTAATATTGACGGAATTTATTATAAAATTGAATACCTACACATAATTTATAAAACTTCCATTTCACAAGACCATAATTTAACCTAGGCCTAATCCTATTAAACTTCCACGGAACGTGATTTGTTATCAGCCCTTTTTGTTTACATATTGATATGTATTGGTAGAGCCTACACGAAACGCCCATCGCCGCCAACATGGGCAGAGCATGACTAGAGGTGGGCAACGCCTAGCAAGAGCAGGCCTGCTGCCTGCATCACACGGATGCAATGCGGGTTGGGGGCAGCGCGGGCTGCAGGCGCAAAGTGACGAGCGCGTTACAGGCCTCGCAGTGGCTGCATTGGTATTCTGGGAATCGAGGATCTTGTTTTTAGCGAAAATAAAATGACATTTTATCGAAACAATCATCAGAATAAAATAAACGCGTGATCTGGCGTTCGTTGTAATGACTTTTGACTTAGTGAGTAGGGAACGGTACGTATAAGGATGAGGTAGAGGGGGTGGTTAAGTTCTAGGCAAACTGATGGGTCATTGCCGTGTGCTTGATTAACCTTGACATATAGGGTTGTAGGGTAGGTACAGAGGTGGGTTGTGGGGGTTGGTAGGACCGTGAGACTAGGAGGTGGAGAGTAGGTCAAAATGTAGGGTGTAGCCAGGTAGTAGGTGGGTGGGAGGAGAAACTAGGGTATGTGGCAGGTAGCCTACGTGGGTACACATGCTTACACTATGGTTGTCCCGGTGCCATGTAACTTTCAAAATATAGTCACCTTGAATCTTGTCTCTCCTACGAACCGATCAGCCTAACTCATAGTTGCATGCCGTATACTAGGTAGGCCTAATAGACTTTGTCCCTCTAAGTTGGACAGGATGGGTCGTCATGTTCTGTTAGTGTTTAAGGTAAGTAGGGCTACGGGTTCTGTAAACAACGCTTCAAAGTTCCAGTTAAGTCCTGTTTCGGTAGGTAGGCCTACAAGTACCGAAGCACAAGTTATTTTTAATCACAAATTACACCAAGCTAAAACTAGGGCTGTGAGCAGGAGGCCTGCCTACCCGCCCGTTGATAATAACCCGGGTGATAAAATGAGTCGTCGGGTAGTAGGCCTACTCGTTTAACTTTTTTTTTAAATACCGCTCAATTACCGCCGTTGCCGGTCAGTCTTTCACTCGACTGATGAGTTCCGAACATTACGCGGAGAACGGGAGAGGCCCTTGCTGCGCGCGCACAACTATTTATTGTAATCGGCCGATAAGTGACTGGGGGAGATATTTACGCATTCCGACAATATCAGTTTCTTATGAAAGTTGTTTTCAACAGCTGGACATTAAAAACGAGCATTTCTGGCGCCCGAGACCGTCGACATGAGAGTTAAAAGTGACTACCGGTCAATATAAAGTAAATAATTGACTTCCTAACTTAACTTCTCGAAAACTTTTTTCCGCTTTCTTTTTAATCGTAGAAAAAGCTTAAAATTTATAATTTCAGATGCCCGGGGAGGCATTTTTACTAATTTGCACAGCCCTAGCTAAAACCTTACTTCACTACCCGACGTACTATTATAGCCTAGTGGAGACTGTTATAGCAAACTGCTTTTCTTAAACCTGGCCAACAGGCCTATGGAAGCTTCAAGCGTGGCAGGGGGCAGTTGGCAAAGTAAAGTAAAGACTAACTAAGATTAGTAAGCAATTAAGTGCAACTGAACTCACCAAAGGTGTTCGAAGATCACGCCGTGGTCCCCGTCTGAATGTGGTGACCTCAAACAGTGGAGCTGGCAGTGGGATGAGACGCCATATTGTTCACAGAGTTAACTTGTCGAGTACAATCACAAGGGCTTTAAAACACTTCCCGTGGAGCCGACTTCACTCGGATGTGTTCACATTAGACAGCCATATTGTTCACTGAGTTAACTTAACTTGTCACGGGCAAACACACGGCATAACACTTCCCGTGAGCCAACTTCACCCAGATGGTGTTTCACATTAGACGGCCATATTGTACACAGAGTTTACTTCTCACGGGCAATCACAAGACCCAACACAACTTCATCCGGAAGGTGGGATTAGACGGCCATATTGTTCAGAGTTCATTTGTCGCGTACGATCACAAGGGCTAACACTTCCAGTGACGCCAACTTCATCCAGAAGGCAGATAACGACCTGTTCACCGAGAACTTGTGGAGCAGAAAGTATACGAAGCACAGAGGGTGAAGATTTCACTTCCAAGCAGTCTGTGAACAAGAGTAGATGATTAGAGCAAGTGTTCTTCAGCGGCATCACTATCACAATTAACTAAGTAGGCCTAAGTATGACCTAGCATTAAACTGGGCTGCGTAATATAGCGAGTGACTGAGCGCTAGGTAACTATAAAGATACTGGGCTAATGATTAGCATTTACAATGATGAACTCACCTAAGATTGGGAAAGGGTCAAACGCTGCCCGTAGAGCCAACTTCAGACAGTGGGAGAGACACCGTGGTTCACCGAGTCAACTTGTCGGGAGCAGAGAAGTTACAAAGCACAGAGGGTGAAGATTCACTTCCCAAGCAAGCAGTCTGTAAACACGAGAAGCGGTGAGTTAGAGCAAGTCATCCTTTCAAGCAGCATTAACTATTCAGCATTAACTAAGTAGGCCTAAGTAGTGACCTAGCAATTAAAACTGGGCTGCTAAAAACCAGCGAGTGACTGAGCGGCTAAGTAGACTATAATGAATGAAACTCACCTAAGATTGAGCAGGGTCGAACGCTGCCCGTGGAGCCAACTTCAGACGGTGGGACGAGACGACCGTGGTTCACCGAGTCAACTTGTCGGGAGCAGAGAAGTATACGAAGCACAGAGGGTGAAGATTCACTTCCCAAGCAGTCTGTAAACAGAGTAGAGGGAGTTAGAGCAAGTCATACTTTCAAGCAGCATTAACTATACAGTAGGCCTAAGTAGTGACCTAGCAATTAAAACTGGGCTGCTAAAAACCAGCGAGTGACAGAGCGGCTAGGTAGCTATAAATACTAGGCTAATGATTTATGCATTTACATGAATGAAACTCACCTAAGATTGGGCAGGGTTGAACGCTGCCCGTGGAGCCAACTTCAGACGGTGGGACGAGACGACCGTGGTTCACCGAGTCAACTTGTTGGGAGCAGAGAAGTTACGAAGCACAGAGGGTGAAGATTCACTTTCCAAGCAAGCAGTCTGTAAACAAGAGTAGAGGCGAGTTAGAGCAAGTCAAACTTTCAATCATTAACTAAGTAGGCCTAAGTTGTGACCTAGCAATTAAAACTGGGCTGCTAAACACCAGTGAGTGACTGAGCGGCTAGGTAGACTATAAAAATACTAGGCTAATTGATTTATGCATTTACAATGAATGAAACTCACCTAAGATTGGGCAGGGTCAACGCTGCCCGTGAAGCCAACTTCAGACGGTGGAACGAGACGAGACGGCCGTGGTTCAACGAGTCAACTTGTCAGGAGCAGAGAAGTATACGAAGCACAGTGGGTGAAGATTCACTTTCCAAGCAGACTGTAAACAAAAGAAGTGGTGAGTTAGAGCAAGTCAAACTTTCAAGCGGCATTAACTAGTCTTATCAGCATTAACTAAGTAGGCCTAAGTAGTGACCTAGCAATTAAAACTGGGCTTCTAAAAACCAGCGAGTGACTGAGCGGCTAGGTAGACTATAAAAATACTAGGCTAATTGATTTATGCATTTACAATGAATGAAACTCACCTAAGATTGGGCAGGGTTGAACGCTGCCCGTGGAGCCAACTTCAGACGGTGGAACGAGACGACCGTGGTTCAACGAGTCAACTTGTCAGGAGCAGAGAAGTTACGAAGCACAGAGGGTGAAAATTCACTTTCCAAGCAGTCTGTAAACAAGAGTAGCGGTGAGTTAGAGCAAGTCATCCTTTCAAGCAGCATTAACTATCAGCATTAACTAAGTAGGCGTAAGTAGTGACCTAGCAATTAAAACTGGGCTGCTAAAAACCAGCGAGTGACTGAGCGGCTAGGTAGACTATAAAAATACTAGGCTAATTGATTTATGCATTTACAATGAATGAAACTCACCTAAGATTGGGCAGGGTCGAACGCTGCTCGCGAGCCAACTTCAGACGGTGGGACGAGACGACCGTGGTTCACCGAGTCAACTTGTCGGAGCAGAGAAGTTACGAAGCACAGTGGGTGAAGATTCACTTCCCAAGCTGTCTGTAAACAAGAGTAGCGGTGAGTTAGAGCGAGTCATCCTTTCAAGCAGCATTACTATCAGCATTAACTAAGTAGGCCTAAGTGACCTAGCAATTAAAACTGGGCTGCTAAAAACCAGCGAGTGACTGAGCGGCTAGGTAGACTATAAAATACTAGCTAATTGATTATGCATTACATGATGAAACTCACCTAAGATTGGGCAGGGTCGAATGCTGCCCATGGAGCCAACTTCAGACGGTGGGACGGGACGAGACGGCCGCAGATCTCGAAGTTATCTTGTCCGGGTCGAGATGCACACGATTCTCGTAGACTGAAGATTCCCTTGTAACCAGCCTGAAAACTGAAAAGAGAGTAATTTAGTAACTTTAGGGAAGTTCAGACTTTTAACAGGGTGTTTACCACAATCCCTAACTTTACTAAGATTTCCAGATGAAAGCGATGTTTCTCCAGACGCTATCTAGGGCCAGGCCTACTCCAACTAACTAATTTTGACGTCTGGGAATATGTAAGTCAAAAAATGAACTTATTAATTATTATGGCTAAGAATGTCATGGTGAGCAGCGATTGCACATATTAATGGGGTGTCCGGTGGCTAAACGCTCAATATTGTTTGTTGATTTGATTTAGAGCTTAGATTTTTGGGGGAACTGGGGACATTAACCCCATCATGCACAAAGACTTGCGTCGGTAAGTTGCGGACGCACATATTGCCAAAGATGGCTGAATTGTCTCTGGCAGTAATGTTTGGAGATTAATGGAAACGAAATGCAAGCAAAAACCAGTCCCAAATGACACAAATAAATTATTCTAGCACTAAAAGAGTAATTCTAGATAGAAAACAACAATCATTTATTTAATTTTGTGTTTTAGTCAACCTGCAACGTTTGTAGTGATAAAAAGTCACAATATTTACCGGCCATTTTGGAGTAGATAGATAGATACAGACAAACCCACCTAATACGTTTTCGAAGTAGGCTCTCGTTTAGAACCTATTTGGCAGGTAAACGTAACAAAAATGACAATTAAAAAACGTGAAGGGCATTCCCACGTGAACCTTACAGTGCAATGTGCGTCCTGCGTGAACAAGTCACCAGACATCCGTAGGCGTCTCGAGCACGCACTCTCATCGACGAGAGGACTTGCACGGGCGACTGAACTGCATCCTTGACGTCCCTCGGGAAAGGTCGGGGTCTCCAAGGTCGAGATCGGCTCAGCTTCAAATGTTGCAACGTTATATATCCGAGAACAAGACTCGACAACCCAACTCATATAACACTCCACCTCGATTAAACATGTGAGTACTTGTTCATTAACGGGACCCCCTCCAAAAAATGTAAAAATTCAGTAAAAACATTTCATTAGACAATCATAACTACTACATCTACATCTGAGTTTCGGGAGGCCAGGAAAACACAATTATTCCGAACAAAGCCTCAAAAACATCCTTTCCGGCTACAAACTTTGAGCTAGGAGTGACACAGCCTACGCCAACATACTTAACCCTTTCGGGTCGGATTTTTTACTGTAAGGGTAGTCCTCAGGACGGATTTAATTTGGGAAAATATGGGAAAAATCACATTTTCAAGTTGTTTCTATTACTGCAGGTGTTTTCACCTTCCAACATTTATTTTTATCTACAATTAGGCCTATTTAGGCTAGGGCCTTGGCAAGTTCACATTTTATTTATACTTTTTCTCTGTGTGGTATTTTTTGAAACATGCACCTGGATGCAACCCTGGTCTCCTGGTGCAGGTTTCACAAAAATAGTTTGTTTCCCTTCTTCCTCCCTTGACTTTACGATTACTACAAACAGTACAGTCTTTAGAACTTTTTTTGTCACTGATTGCTAGGAAGTGAGGCTTCTTGTTCAACCTTTCTTCTTGGTCACCGGATGATGGGCGTCCTGGTCGCTTGGAATTGACGTTCCGGACATCCCCAACCAACTGCACGAGAAGAGCCTTGCGGTATTCTAGATGTCCCACTGGTTTCTTGCCAATTTGTTCTTGGTTCAAGTTGAACAACAAAAAGCTGTTCACAATACCAACTTCAAGGAGCCAGAAAAACATTTTACGCCACCATTTGAGGGATTTGCGAGTAAAGCCATAGCTTGCAATGTAATGGTCTGCGCGATCAACACCCCCCATATGGCTCGTGTAATCGGCAATAACAGTAGGCTTTTGAGAAATTTCCTCTTCCCCCCTTGCTACCTTGCGGGTGACTTGCTCAGTGTCTGCGTTATGAAATGTGCTTAGCATAAACACAGTCCTCTTATCTTTCCACGCAAGTGCAGTTACACAATCGTCCTTGCGGAAACTTACGATGTCATGTTTTTTTATTTTTAGCTTTTTATTTTTCCTGATATCTTTGGGCAGTCCTTTACGGCTAGCAATAACTGTGCCAGTGAAATGAATGTTTACATCTAACAACTGCTTGGCCAACTCATAGCCGGTATAGTATCTGTCCGTATATAGATGAAAGCCAGTGCCGTTAGTTGTTTGCAACAAAACATCACATAGATGTAACACTATGCGAGCGGTCACTGGAAGATCAGGGCGGATAAGCTGATCTGTAGTTGTCGACCCATAGTAAGGAAGTAGTACACTAATATAGCCAGTAGCCGAGTCTGCGAGAACGTATATCCTTAGGCCCCATTTTGTAGGTTTTTGGGGATTGTACATTTTGAATGACACTCGGCCCTTGAAACCTACTGTACTTTCATCGACAGCTATCTCTCTCCCAGGTATAAAGTGTTCCCTACACTTTGTATCAATGTAGTCAACTACGTTTTTGACTTTTTGGCCCCTCGGAATGACTCTTCGATTTTGCCCAGCTTGAACAGGAGGAGGGCTTACATGAAATGCCCAGAAAATCTGCAGGAATCTATCCCTACTGAATATTTCCTTGAAGAAAGGTTGGTATGCAGACCACTCTGTACTAAAGTACGACTTCAAATTAGGTTTTTCGTGCAAGGACATATTCATGATAACCCCTAGAAATGCTTTCATTTCAGGAAGAGAAACATTGAACCAACTCACCCATATCGAGCGCCTACGCAAAGGGGTTTCCTTTTTTATTTTTTCGGCGGCATACCTGTTGGTTTCATTGGTGATTTCTACCAACAGAGCATCCGTGAAAAACATTTGGAAAAAATCCTGTTCCGTAGTAGGCCTAGGATTAGGTACTTGGAACCCGGGGTTTTGAGCAGTGAACGGAATTTTGGGAAAATCGCGATCATTTGGCCTCCAATTCCTCCATCCGTCATCATCAGGCCCAGCGTCACCGCCCCCATTGTCACTTTGCTCATCTTCTGATCCTGATATATCATTTTCATTTGCACTTTCTTCGTCATGTTCAGATTCAATATTATCAGAACTATATTCGCTACCGAAATCACTCCCACTCAAAGAACCATCATCTTCAGAATCATCTAAATACTCTTGAATGTCTCCCGGTTTCGTTCTTTTACGAGAAGAAGACGCCATGACTATGACAGTTGATGTTTACATCGAAGTAATTCATTGCCAGAAATAGTTTAGATTGCATTACATCTACGTTTTACAAGGCTGTGGTACGCTGGCTCAGTCGAGAAATATAGTTAGTTCATATGCATGGCTAACAGATAGCAGCAGTGGTAACATCGCGAGCATAATCGCGAGTGTTTCGGCGCTAACTTTGATTATTGACGATGTCGGCTGTGAGCCGACATACGACCGGAACCGGAAAATGCCAATGTCGGCTGGGAGCCGACATACGACCGATAAGGGTTAACACACTACAAAACGTTTAACGTCGCGATTTTAATACAAAGGACTTTCAATGGAAAAGTACTTTCGTTTAAAATAGCGACATTAAAAGTTTTTGAAGGTTCATTGATTCATCATTCATTTGGAGTCTGTGAACGTCAATGTCAGCTGCACGGCGACGACTGCTCTCATGTAGGCCTACGCGTTCCAATGGACTGTACTCGCCTGAGTCACGTTGAACGTGTGAGTCAAGTTCACTGTTTGGGTCATATTCAACTCCTCGCAAGTTGTAATTATTTATTGTAAACAGAAACAAGTAAAAAAAATGATGATAGACAGACTTAACCAGTCTTTGCGATCACAGGTGGCGTGCCCAGGAGGGGTGAGGGGACCGGTCGCGTAGGCAGCTGCCAACGGGCGGGGCATAGCCTACAGCTGACAAAAGATCCCGACCGCTGTCAATGACGTGATGTCTGGCAGGAAATAGTGCTTCGTTCGTTGGTCGGTGTTCATAAAAGTCGAAAACTATTCATTTGGATAAATTCTCGCGTGGCAGAAATTGGTAGAAACGTATCCCACGGGCAAGCAAGACATTACGGTAAATCGGCAGTTATTATCGCTTATTAGGTGGGAAAACTTATCATAGTGGTTAACAAGAGGCATTTCTATGTGAAGGGTTTAGGGTTCAAATATCACTCAATTTTTATAAACTTTGGTAATTTTGTACTCGATATTTCACGTTTCTTGCCTGCTTTACTGCAAGTTGGTACAAAATTTTTATCTAGTTGAAATATTCATTTTCTGAGACCATAAAAAGAGAGGATTAATATTTGCGTCACATCCAGAGTAGCCGCAACTTTACCGACGCATCTAGCAACTTAGTCTGCTAACGCAACTATCTTTGTGCATAGTTTTTATAGCCCTATGATTTAACATATGGATTTACCCAAGTCTGCAACGTTGCGCCGTTAAATCTTTGTGCATGAGGGGGTAACTGAACATATGTAACAAACAGAACTTTAAAATTTGTTTCAAGCAGGGTGTACCGGTACCATCAGAATAACTTGAAGCAGCGACCGTTAATGTTTTAAAGCAATCCAGTGCCCTGAAACTCACCCAAGGTGTTGGAAGATCGGGCGGGGTTGAACGCTTCTCGTGGAGCCGACTAGCAGAGTGTGGTTAGTAAAGCACGTACAGCAGAGATCACTTCATAGGCGGGCTGAAACAAGAGCAGGTTGTGAGCTAAGACATGTTAACCTTCCGAGCAACGATCACTATGTGGAGACAACTACCAGCAGAAGTTGGACAAGACAATGTTCAGCAATAGCCATCTGAATACGAGCTGTCTGCACTGGTTGGAAGATTTGAAATAACTATAGCACTTGTCTTGTTGAAATTATATTAAATTAATTGAAACAACAATTAAAATTGTCTGGCCCTTAACGGTTGATGTTTTAAATACTAACATCCAGAACATCCCTAATCTCATAATTAGTTTTTCTTATAATTAAAAATTAATCTAAAAATAAGATTATTTAAAGATTGTTTCTTTGTGGAGAAGGAGGTTGACTTACCATAACAATTCCTTGCAACGCCGGATTACGACGTAAGTCGGATTGCCGAGACTATGTTCCGAGAAGACGCCACGAGCAGTCATCTCTCCGCAGTAAGAACGCAGTTGGAGAAGTGCACGCCATGCCACGCCTGAAGTGGAAATGACAGTGTTATAACATCAACGTGCAAACCGTAGTTTGTGGTGTGTGGTGCGGGCACCTAAAATGCCGGGTCACGTATTTGGGAAACATAAACATTGTGGATGGTGGAGGTGCCGGTCCAGACTTAATCAATAGGTACTCTCTAACTTTGATGCAAGATCACGTGGCTGCTTATCGGGGGCACACACAACTCGTAAGTATGGGATTGAAATGACTGAATCAAACAGATAATAGTGATCTGACCGGTGTGCTCACCTGGTGCATCCCACAGAACTGAAAGACGACCCCAGCAACTGCGTCTCCCATGTAGATCCCAGCTCTTGCTCTTGGTCCCATGATGCGATGCGGATACGCTAGAAATAGTCGAACAATGCACCTCTCTTATTCTTTGTCTTAAACTCAGCAGCAACAGGTAGCTAGGGTTGATCAGGCTAGTAGGAGTGACAGGCGATGCTGACACTGACAGTGTGGCTTTGCCTTGAGGTGACCATCATGATTCATGACCATCACGTAGGCAGTGGCGGATACAGGGGGAGGGGGCGGTGGGGCGATCGCCCCCCCCCCATGAAATGTCCTAGATCCGCCACTGCTTGTAGGAAGGGTAACCTAGATGTAAAGCCTGCAAGGGATGTTAGGGAGAGACTCTGTGCAAACTTCACCCACTACATTGGATGCTTACAGAAACCCTTATCTAGTCAACTCAAAATGTTGTTCGGAAACCTGCACGATTGAAAGTATCTGCGTTTAAAAAGATCTGTCGAATTAGGTAATCGGGTTGGCTAGCTTGCACCACCGCCTTTTAATTTTTTTTTTAAATTATGAAGTTCTACTTCTTGACCATAAAGGTGCGTTAACTGACTCGCGTTTGGTGCGACGCGGCTCGAGTCGAGCGCAGCCAATCAGAGAACTGGGTTGCCGCGTTAGTGGCGGTTGCGATTTGGCAAGGTCTCGAGGTGTGCCAAACTAGAACTTGGTTCAACTTTTACGCTCGTCGCAAATCACCCGCGCATCGGTTACAGAAGCTGCGCATGGAGCGTCAGTAAACGACCTGTGCGAAATCAATGTGCGATTTGCGGCGAGACAGTAAACACACCATAAAATAGCATTCGAGATGCACACTGCAATATATTATTGGAAATTACAAAGATGAAAGAACTACAAAATCCCAATTTGACAACACTGATCACTACACTAGTCTCTGGTCGTAGCGCAAGAAGTACGCTACTTTTCACGCTAACGCTACAAAAAATGTAGCATGCCACAACTACATAAATAAAGAAGTGTGCTATTGGTCCAGCACAAGGTAAAAAGTAGCATGCTATGAGTAGTGCGCTTTTCCCCAAGTCTGGATCAAGGTAACGGTACGCGGAACGTGCCGTGCAGTTAGGCCTACTAGATTGGATGTACTGAACCAGTAGACAGAAAGCTACACGCGTAGGCTGCTTCAGTAAATTGCTGGCCCTGGGCTTCTATTCTGTAACTTTAACTGATTTGGTTTCGTACTCGGTAGCATGCGTCAAACTCGTCAGTGATGAGTCACTGTGTTTATCATGGTAAACAGACTGGTGACGCATGATACAGAGTTCATTTCGTGCGATTACCTACGGATCCAACTCTGTTAAAGTTACAGAATAGGGGCCCTGTGCCAAATGTGCGTCGTAGAACAGATTGTGTAGGCTTACCAGTACTGGACAGTGCTCGGGTGCTACTGCACCCAGTAGAGTCGGCAGGTAACGGAACGCAACCAAAGCAAGACCCGTCTATTGAATGTTTGGATATTGCTTAGCGTCTCATTTTATGCAACTTGGCTAATCGAGACGAAGGGAGGGACGTAAGGGATGACGCGGGGGTACAAGGGGTCAAGGGGGACAAGGGGACCCGTCTAGCAAGGAAAAGTTGGGTTAGGGTTTTTAGGCCTACGCAGGTTCTTCGATCGGAAACGAAATCTAGCTAATCCGGTTCAATCAATCACGTAATCAAATCGATTCATAAAGTTTCCGTTAGTACCCAGTAGGAGCTAGGGCCTAGCTGTATGGATACTTACTCTGTATCAAAAACGGGTACTGTTTCGGTTAAGATTGGCCAACTTTTCACCAGCACTTCCACCGAGCCGTACACTCACTGTAAGTAACCTTACAAAACCTTTAACGTCGCTATTTTAAACAAAAAAACCCTTCAAAACCTTAACACACACAACACAGTTTACAAGTGTTTAAAAGTTGGCCATTCTTCACCGAAAGTGCCCAAAAACGATCCCACGACCTTCTGCAAAGCAATTGGCAAAACGAAAATCAGCCTTAGGCCAGCACTAGGCCTACACCGCCACTAAACGATTTTTCCGAACAGGCCTAACCCTCGTTAAGCAATCTCCTATCAAGATTCAAGAAGCTGTGGGATTACATGTGATGCCGTAACTAGTACCTTTAAGGCCGGTTTACGATTGACGGCAACGTGGGGAGACGTGAATGGAGACGTGAACGCGAAAGATAACACATGGCATTCACAGCTTAGCGTTTATGATTGACGGGAAGTGAACGGGAATGGAGAACGGAGCAGCCAAAGTTCGTCAAGTCCCAACTTTCGCGGCTTGGTTGCCGCCCGTTGACGTGAAAAGGGCTACGCGCATGCGCAAATAAACGCATAGCTCGGCTGTCTGCAACTGTCATGAAAATATAACCAACAAAATGATGGACGACGCCAAGCTTATTGAGACCATCCATCGCTATCGCATTATTTATGCTAAGGGCCTGAATATATACAGGCGTACAGACTACAAAGAAAATGCGTGGAAATCAGTGGCAAAAGAAATGAATAATTTACGCCAAGCTAGGCCTAGCCTAGCCTAGGACCGTAGGCTAGCTAGGCAACTTGTAAACAACTCGTAGTGGCCGACACCCCGCCGTCTGGATATTTGTACCTTTACATGCATCCAGACGGCGGTGGGCCGACAGTTGTTGTACCGATTCCCGTCAATCGTAAACGCCTCGCTTTCCGTTTCCACCACATTCGCGTTTCCATTCACGTCTCCCCACGTTGACGTCAATCATAAACCAGCCTTTAGGCTTATTATTACATAAGCATTGTCAGAACCCACCCATAAATAGGATGGGCCCTAGGCCGAGCTAGCCCTAGAAGTAAACGAAGCCCTTAATTCATCTACATCAACATGATTGAAAGATTACTACGAAATTTGCGTTCTAATGCGAGGTCAACCATAGTAAATAAATCCCTGGGGCTAGGCCTAGCCAAAGCCCTTCATGTGGCAAGGTCATGCCCTTCATGAACAGAGGTCATGCATGCCTTGCCCTCTGTGTAGGGCATGGGCGTGAGAGGTTGCAGGCTCCAGGAAAGGCGGAAAATTAACAACATAATTATTACAATAAGTTACACAAATGGTTTACTCTCTAACCGTACTGGAATGAATTGAATATTGAAGCATTAGCAGTGATAGGAACACAAAGGGCTAAGTAGAGGTTAAGTGGCCACGAGGTGTCTCGAAACCAACTTTTATTTGTACAATAATTATAAAATCTCTTAACTAATTTGAATTCACATTTGAAATAAGTAAAAACAATTGGGGAAATGCTAGGGCTTGAAGTAAAAACAATGAACAAGGGCTAGATAAAGCTTACCTTGACGGCAACACATGTGGTCTCGGCGAAGTCTGGCGGAAAATTGAACGAGGCAAGGGAAGGGGCGTTTCTCGCCACGTCATTCAGCGATAGTGGCGCACCCTTGCGCGAGGCTAGAGATAATGCAGGCGGGGAATATGATTGTGGAACTTTCAGAAATTACGAGAGCGCTGACAAGGTGGTACTATGGCACGTGGCCTACTCCCAGTCCTAGAGTAATACCTGCACCCTTGGAGGGAACCGGGAACTATAAAGACATAATATGTCTCCTATGACATATATGTCATATTATGGCCTGCCCCCCCCCCCCCCCCCATAGATACTATACTGACAGTGCCCAAACAAGAATTTGTCTCAAAAGTCTTCCATCAATATCTTGACCATATCTAGCAAATTTCATACTATCAGGCACACAATTATCCCAGCATTGGAGGAAAACCTTTAATCAATCATGATGGTGTCTGGTATTGAACCAGTGACCACCAGGGTTATAGTCTCGCACGTAGCTCGTGGGCTACCTCTATCGGTGGTTGATGGTTAAATAAATCAAGTTTACGATAGGTTGATCCGACATCATAGACAGAGCCATAAGTGAATTTCATTTATGCGGGAGCTGTTGTATATTTTATACAGTCAGCCGTTAGGTCATAATTGGATGAGCGAAGCGAAGACTTCAATTTCACTGACCCCCCAAAAATTTAGCTCGGTTGTTTTTTTGTGTTTTTTTTTTGTCTGTTTGTTCGCACGATTCCGGGCAAACGGCATATGCGATCTTGATGAAAATTGAAGGGGACCTTTGAAATCTCTGAACTTAGACGTGCCACGTTTTTGGGTACAATCGAAGAAATATTTCTCATGAATATCGCACTTTTACGATTTTTTTCAATTTTTAGTGCGATATTTTCGTGACATTTGGGCCAATTCTGACCAAACGGGTGGGGCTACAACGTTCATATTTCACATGGACATTAAGGTTATGGTGATGTAGTACCTTGTGAAAAAAAAAATTGAAAAAATTAACCAGAACCCATAAAATAAACGTACTTTTACGATTTTTTTCGATGATTTTAGTGCGATATTTTCGTGACATTTGGGGCGATTCTAACCAAACGGGTGGGGCTACAACGTTCATATTTCACATGGACATTAAGGTTATGGTGATGTAGTACCTTTTGAAAGAAAAAGTTGAAAAAGTTAGCCAGAATCCATAGAATAAAGGTTTTGATATGAGTTTTTTTTAGGTTTATAATAACAATTAACAAGTAACACTGGAAACTCGACAACAATCACCTACAATGCATTCACAAAGCACTTGCAAAGGAAAAGTGGTTCCACGCAAACTAAAAACTTACAAAAACGCTCATCCATCAACGCGGCGGGACTTTAGCGTTTTCCTAGTAAATACATATGCCTCTCTACCTAAGAGAATGTGGGAGGACAGACCCGTGCTAGACAAATCCAGCCACAAGCAAGGGGAGAAAGGGGGAGGGGGGTTCTCTCTCAAGTCGTGGTTGTCATTGTCGGTGTCGAGGCAAAGGGCGAGTCCCCCCCGACAATGCCGGCCAGAGCTCACCCCTAGTTTCAGGCAGTAAAATTGTTTGCAAGGTGGACTTTGTCTCTTTTCTCACCTTGTATGATGGGCAGAGGAATACCCCGGGCCCAGGGGTCATACAACTCCATGAATTATTTTTTTATTTTTCTGTCAAGTAAGCTAACACAGAAATAACAATATAACATAATAAAGGCAGTCGCTCGGAATTATAATAGTAAAGTGATGCCCTGACCATGTACGATGGAAATTAGGGTTGCCAACCGGCTGGTTGCCGGTCAGACCCTTCGACCGGCAAAGGTGTTGCCGGTTTTTACGTAAATTAGCCATATTACTAAATTTGTTACAAATATACACTAACAAATAACAAAAACGAATATTAAAAACCAACCTACTCATTGCTTCGTTTCCAAGTCTTAACTAATGAGTAAACATTGCTCTTCTCCACATCCCCATGACCTGACCGCCCCCCCCCCCCCCCCCTCTAGTCTCTCTACCTAGCCGAGCTTGACACGACAGCAATCGAGCGGAGCAAGGCCGAAGAGTGCCACCGGTCAGCCGTCAATGCAGACACTCACAGTCGCTCTTACGTGAACCCACTTCTTTTTGGTGGTTTTCCAGTTTTGACTGTACCAAAACTAGATTGATTTGGTATTGCATTCAGCCCATTACTTTATTCTTAAATGCACCAAACGCACTCTAAAAAGCTGAATTTCAAATAGGGAATATTCCACTTCCGCCAAATACTGTACGAATAGATTTTTAGAAGAAGTATTTCGTCCCGATTACAAATATGTACTTTGTTTTTCCGTGAAATAATAATCCAGTGATTTATAGCCGTTTTAAAAGCAGCACTTTTTTAAAGCGGCAAAAACGACTGTGACGTCAGAACTGTGTTGATCCAACGCCGTCTGGATAAACATACATCCAGACCAAAGATGTTGGAATAGTATTATAGTAGGATCGAGATACATCAAGACGGCGGTGTTTTAAACAAAGCAGCGCCTAGCGTAGCCTACAGTAATGTAAACAGATGGCGGACATTTTACATTTAACGCCTAGCCAGAAAACGAGAAAAGTTGACATTGCAATCAAAAAACAAAACTGAAACAGTCCTAGGTCTAGGCCTAGACGTAGAAAATTATTTATAATACAACAGTCTAGGCCAATCGTTCCTGTAGGATATAGGCATTGGTATGTGAATACTAAAATTACTCACTTGACAAGCCCTAGGCTTAACTTGCCAACCCTAGGCCTGCACGTTCATGTTCTGACACACATTCCGCACAAAAACCTTACTTTGATGACTAATTAAAGCCTATTGTAGATAAAGAATACCATGATAGTCCTAGGCTATGCAAAAACTCAAGACAAAATGCTCGTAATTCTTCATCACAATGATCTCGCGAAATCTCCTGTCACATACGAAAAAAGAAAAACAAAAGACGGTGAAAATGTACATCCCTGTGGAGTTGTTTGTGTTGAGCGGATGGGCGAGCACCGCCGTCTGTATGTAAATATGTACAAATATACGTACATTTAGTTTCCAATTGGCCTTGACTCAGCACAGTTATGACGTAGTACCGTCCAAAGATGGCGCACGCTCGTTTTTGGCGCGCAAACTGGGGGACCCATTTAATTCTTGTTTAAATTACACAAAAAACATTTTTTTAAGTAAAAAAAAGTGCAGTGACTATTAAGACATGAATAAGAATTAAAATAAAATATAAAATACTAAGTGGAATATTCCCTATTTTCGTCTGCGGCGCTATAGTTGGGGGGCTCTGCACCCTAAATTGCCATGCTTGGTCCCTTTTCCACAAATGGCAACCCTAGTCAGAATTACAAAATAAAAATAAAATCAAACAACGTATTCTAACCGCTTGTTTCTATTCTATTAGCCAAGAACCGCATGTCAATCTGTAACTGAGTTCTGCCACCTACAAGGGGGGGGGGGGGAAGAAGGGGCACTCCCATCCTTACGGTGACGTAAGCAAATAATGATTGTTCAACAAGACGACGATTAGAGACATGACTTTCATGAAATTGCATATTTTATGTATGGAATGCGAATGTTCTCCAAGCTGTTGTAATGACGTTGATTTCAACATGAACGCTAAAATTACAATTACAATAATTACCCGTCTTTTTAAATTTTTCTGCCTGGATGAAACAAACTAGTATAACGGCTTCCGAGATGGATGCCCATTTTCAGCCACTCTTAACAACCCATTTAACATAGTAAATTTAGAGTGTATTAATTATTAATTAAGCAGGGTTGGCAGGTATTATTCTGGGGCGGAGGCATGAAGGTTCTTCTTTATTAACGTGGCGGGAAGGTAGAAGGAGCGAAGTACTTGCGTGGGGAAGGGACTAGGCATCGCTGGTTTGTGGGGCAAAGCTCTCCAACAATAGCGCCGCAGGGCAAACACTTGCAAATCAGGTTTCTAGATTGCATTTGGTATGTTTAAAAAATTAGCATTTGCTGAATGGAAATTGCAATTCTGAAATAATGTAGTTTTTGTATAATAGAAACCAGGAAACCAAACAAAAATTCAAACACAGACTTTGCAGAGGCCTACTGAAAATCGCGGAAGGGGGGAGAAATGCCGCCCCTTACCCCCATGTAGCGACAATTTTACAAAACTAAATGAAATTTAAAATTATTATTTTTCAATCCAGTCTCAAAGCAATCATCTTATTCTATAGTATGGGATTTCATGATGTTGATTAAAATGTATACTTGTCACAATCGATTACGACCTTCTTGATTGTAGAAATATTTCATGATAAACAATTCCATTAAATTTTTAAACACTACATACCTCTAATGACGAGCCACAATTGTTGATGTTGATACTTGCCGGCCCTCTGGCATTTCTTCAATCACTTCCTTTAATCCAGCACATAGAAGCAGATGCTGTCTGTCCTGTACTCCGTCAATACAAAACATGGCATGGACAGCAACGAAAGAGAGGCATGTCTACTGGGCGGCTAGACGCATGATGACATAATAATGTAAATGCGGGCACAGGACAACATACTCGCCGACAAACTAGACTTTGATAACCGACACTTACCTCCGTGCTCTAGACAGCTGTTGAAGATGGGTTGTGACAAGCGTGCACTTTCTGTACACAGTAGGAATGTCCGAACGTTCAAAATTCAAACTCGACCGTAAAAAAAGTTCAAAGTTTGGAAAAAGTTTTTTTTTTTTTTTTACTAATTTGAAGTGGTGTGCGGGCATCTATTATTTGACGTGTCATTCGTAACCCCTAGTTTACTTTTTATTATTAAAAAACAAGGTTTGTATTAGGGATGACATCAATTCCAAAATTTGGATTGAAATTGAATTGAATCGATCATTTTATGACCTAAGAATCGATTCCCAAGATATATATATATTTTTAAATTGTATGCCAGAAAAAAAGTCTTATCATCCACCATTTTTACTAATCAAACATAAACAAATTTTGGGTAACAAAAAAATCGCAATCCTTTCGACCTCGACCAACAACAACCGGAACAATTACCGTTGAAAACGTACGGATCCAACTCGGTCGGAGTTATAGAATCGGGGTCCAGAGAATATTCTCGACTCACATCTCTAGCCACATCATCACTAGTCTGAATATAATAATCATCATAACTCAGTTCCAACTATGTCGGGTTGAGTGGTGGTTTTCCACCATTATCAAGGGCATTAAACTGTAGATACTAAGCTTGCCAGAACTCAGGTTTCTTCCACATCATCTAACTCCTTCCTCTCCACAATTTACTCACTCTCTTCTGTCCTCCCACAGCTTACTCTTGCCACATGCTCCCACACTTCATTCCGTTTTCCAACGTCTTCTGAATTAATCTTTCCCATTTTCTATTTACTTATATATATTAAATATTAATGGATTCACCAAACACTGCATAACCTTAGCGCAGGCTTATTTCTGGTGTAGAAATCAATTAGTAGGGCCCGTTTTTCTAGTGACATAAATAAACCAAGCCGTCCACACCTTGCCCATTCGCTGGGGCTAGCTTTGTGTGTTTAGTGCTAGCTCGGTGTGACATTTAAAGGTGCCTTATCTGAGATTTGGCGAGCGAGTGTCGGTAAAAGATTACCCTTGATTTACTTCTGACGCCGATCGCACACATTTAACCGGGTGAAGTAGACATTTCGTTTAGCACGGTATTCCAATGTTGGGGAGTAAGTCACATTCATCCGGTTAATACCTTGGATGCACAGCTTTAGCTGGCGAGCAGGAGGCCTGGGGACTTGTTAGTTAGTTATTACTCATAGAGATGGATCATGGTTACAATATTGTAGTCATCACATATATTTAAGGTTTAGTTCTCCGTCAGTTAAAATAAAAGATAATATAACACAGAGTTGAACGTAATGCACTAAAAGACAATAACTAAAACGAAACGGGTGTAAATGGTCCAATCAGTACGAGTAACAATCTCGTTATTTGAATTGAAAAGGCGACGTTTGTTAAGGACACTTGCGCTCGACCTGTTGCTTCCCTGCCTCTTCGTACTCCTGACTCGAGATCCACATCTGCTGGAAGGTGCCTATCGAGCCGAGGATGGAGCCGCCGATCCACGCACCGAAACGACGCTCCGCACACCCGTTTGCGCTGATCAGCTTCAGTCGCATCGACGCCGGAATCCGCACGCTCAGGTCTCGGTTCAAACGCTCCGGGAAGCCCTGGAAAGAAACCAAGTACAACATGTACTCTACTCACACACGTCTTCAAGTCCTCTAAGATGTTCATAATTCACAACACTCTAATTTCTGTAAGTTGATCCTGCGTTCCATACTTCCTTTAAAATAAAAAATCTTGTTGAGTGAAATGGATGGTTGTAGTAAAAAAATTTGGTATACTCTCCCCCCCCCCCCCCCCAACATTACGAGTTTTTGTTTGGAATTCCATTCCTGTTTAGTTGGTAACACAACACTAGTACGGTATAGGTGGAACCAGTTAAGGTGGCAGTCGCCGAGGGATCACAGCACTGTCGCCCACGCACTATGGCTACAGGATCGGCAAAAAGTAAATAAAATAACGGTCTCTAAAACTGCTTTCGAAGAAAAACAAGACTATTTTAAAGCCAAGCCTTGACCAATAAATCCTAAAAATAAAGTATTTATGAAGTGTACAAATAAAATCATGACATTTTGATGCTCCTAAACATTGACATCACATCTGGCGAGGTTGGCATTATAAACAGCTGGAACTTTGAATGCACCATTACTAGGGGTGGGCGAACCTAAATTTTTGACTTTCAAGCCGAACTCGAACTTTTGAACCAAAATTTTTCAAACCTCGAACTCGAGCCGAACTTTTGAAAATCCATTATTATTCAGTAACGAAAGAAAAAAAAAAAAAAAAAAAAAAAGAATTGCTTGGAATTGTCCACTGTTTGACGAAGTTCCGCATCTTTATATACGGGTCAAAGGACTTAACGGTCATCACGGACCATAAGGCGCTGACCTTCATGATGCAGTGTAGGCTTCTGTCGAACCGCCTGGCACGTTGGATCTTAGCCATACAGGAGCATGGGCTTAAGATAATGCATTGTGCAGGGAACGAACAATGTAGTCCCCGATGTCCTCAGCCGGTATCCACGTAATGACCAGGGTGAAGTGATAGAATCAGTAAGCCGTGAACGGGAAATAGTACTAGCTAAGATCGATCTAACTGTCGAGCCAACACTCCGGGCGAAGTGTAAGAAAATAACTACGTACCAGCTGGAGGACGAGTTATGCGGCAGGATCATCGCAGAGCTAGATACGGGCGAAAACGCGAAGTTGAGTGAGAGCTACAGGGTGTGTAATAAGGTTCTATACCACAGACCGCAAAACCACGACCGCGAACATACCTGGAAGGTATGCGTACCGGCGGTCCTAGTTGAAGAGATTGTGTGGGCGTACCACCATGAACTAGGCCACTTCGGGGCGTCAAAGTGTCTAGCGGCTATCCAGGAGGGGTTCTACTGGAAAGATATGTCGCGCTCTGTGCGTAAGCTCTTAGCGACGTGTGACTTATGCCAAAAGAGTAAGCATACCAACTGCGCCCTACACGGGACGTACCGAGCTATAATCCCACAGAAGAGTGCTGTGATGTCGGCCACAGACTTGTTTGGACACTACCGAAAGGGCAAGGTGCGGCTAGGTACATACTAGTGTTCGTGGACGTGTTTTCCATGTATGTCTCGCTCTATGTATTGCGTACCGCGACGGCGAAGGCATGTGTAAAGAAGCTGGAGCACTATGTGCAGCACGTGTCTCGACCGAAGCTATGCTGAGCGATCACGGGACCCAGTATACGTCGCGTACCTGGTACGAGACACTTGAGGAAAATGGCGTACGAGCGTACCACTCATCGATCCGCCACCCGCAATCGAACCCGAGCGAACGCATCATGAGAGAGATAGGAAGGTTCCTACGCGCGTACTGCAACGAGAATCACGCCGGTTGGGTGAAACTGGTACCCCGAATAGAGCTGTGGCTAAATAGCACCGTACATGAAAGTACTGGGTATACCACCAGAAGTTGCCTGAACGAGGAGTGGCACGGTTGTTCCGATATCCGGAGGCGGAGCCTAGCGAGATCACGGGCGAGATGCGCGAGTTGATGGCTAAGGCACGTCTAGATAAGCAAGGAGAAAAACGTAGGAAACTCCATGCACAAAGACACCCTATAAGTACCACCTTCGAAGTAGGCGACCTAGTGCTCTTGAAAAACTTGAATGTGTCAAACCTTGCTAACAAGGAGACTAGGAATATGTTTCTATTGTACGGCGGCCCATTCATTGTGAGTGCTGTCGCAGGCACTAACGCCTACGAGCTGACCGACGAGCAGGACACAGTGAAGGGCGTCTACAACGTAGTTAATCTTAGGAAGTATCAACGCCAAGCCGTTGCACTATAAGTAAACAAGTGTGTATAGCTACAGTAAGTGCGATGTGGATAGAGCGCGCGAGTGTTACTGGGGTCGAATCCCGGACCGCGACGCACGAGCCAGGCATGAGATGTTCGCTAGAGAGAAGCTAGGCGGGCCCCGAGCCAGGGCCACGCCGACCGGGTGTGAACTAGAAAATGCCTCGGGCGAATCACACACGCACAGCTACTGTCGACTGCAAGGAGCAGGCTGACGATCGAGGGAACAGAACGACCAAGCGCAGGTCAGTGACCGGAGTGTCACTTGGCAACACAGCACACCCCTAGGAGCAACAGCGGTTGCCGGATGAAGCAACTCACCCTAAAATTCGCGGAACTAGACTTGGGACTCGGCCCTGCCAGGCTGTTTGAGTGCGGTCACCGGTCGGAAGGACGGGACTGGACGAGGGTATCTGCGGTACATTGAACATGAGCCAGAACCACGTGAGTTTTCTGAGATCTCGTGTGATTTATAGTGCTGTGCATTACTCCGCGGTAAGACGTAGATACGCAGGGAGATTGTACCTAAGACACTGATCTTCGTGGGTTTTTGGTTACGCGATAGCATCTAGAACCACCTCTGAGTTGCTGAGCCATGTGTTGATGTTTTTGTGTCGGTGTAGACCGATCACGTACGTAGAGTTTGAGGGACTTACCCCCCCCACCGGAATACTGGTTGCCAGTCCTCAAGTAAAGAAGTAGAAAGTTGCCGTGCGAATAAAATAGGGAAGTAGGGAGTTGAAGTGAGTGTACCGAGTCTGAGAACTCCTTTTGTGTGCTGTATGTTGCTGGTGAAGTATGCGTTGGCGTTTTGTTAACAAGTTTGGTCAACCGTCGAGTTGAGGTAGGTCGTAGCTGGACTTGTGGTTTGGCCTGAAGGCCTTTTTGAGTGAACCGTGTCACTAATCTTGGAGTGTATTTTTGTGGTTGTTTTTGCGTCGTGTACTTAGTGTAGGTACCGTTGTATTTCTTTCTGTGTGCCATTTTAGTTTTGTGTACTTCGTGTACCGTCCCATATGCCATGATAATTTTGTACTTCGTGTACTATCGTATATGTCATTTTAATTTTGTACTTCGTGTACTATAGTATATGTGCTACAGTACTATAAACCTTGGCTCACGTTGTCACTGTAGGTAGATACAGGTGTGGGAATGTAGGGGGGGGAAGAAGTAGGAAAAGTGAAAGTGGGCTTTTATGCTCGGCTTTCCAGCGCGAGTGGCCACACTGGTGGGGGGGCACTGACCTGAGTTCGCCTCGCCGTGAGTAGGCCTAGTGCTGCTTTGTGGGGGTAGCTTGTGTCCGTCCAGGCGGGTCGGGCTGTAGCTCGCGTCCCCTCGACGTACGGCAATCGGCAATATCTCGTTCACGACGAAACACTAACACTAAATAACTAGAACTTAGCACTTTGTTTATATTATAAATAGTTAATCGATGACTGTATGGATACACGCACACGTCACACACTCGTCTTTAAACAGTTTTAGAAACACAGAAGATATTGAAGCACAGCGCGGTCAGAAAGACACCCGCCTCGTCCTCCACCCTTCCTCGCACTGCCGGTCTTCTCCCCCCTTCCCACACTATACTCCCTCTCCTCGTCTTCGCGCCAAGACCCTGAGGAGCTTCCTATCTTCTTTGCTTGCTTTGGGTTTTATTGGGAAGAGTTGAAGGAGTGCGACAGGAAAGTAAAGGGAAAGAAATAATGAACTGATATATGAAAAACTAATAAGAAATAATGTTTATGGAAAAGTGTATTTCTACATGTGACATGATCACCAAGGGTTGTGTGCACGGGCCTTGGTCACTGACCTCGTTCCCCCTCCTGCTTAGGGTGGGGGTGCTGTTGGTTGGTTACAACTGCCCCCTGAAGGGGTTGCGCCGGGAGGTCGTCTGTCGATCCCAAGCACCTCTTCAAACCAACCAAGGCAGGGCGCATGCTGAACTTATGGGCCCTCCTGTTGTGGTAATATGTATGGCTTCATATTCACCACATTGTAGGTCCCTTTGTCCTTGCCTGATGTATCACAGATTCGGTAAGAATTCGCACCTGCTAACTGCTTGTGGATGTAGTAGGGTCCCGCAAACAGCTGGAAGAATTTCTTTGTTTCTTTGTTTAGTGCACTAGAAAGGTTTAGTGTTTTGATAAGGACGGCATCACCTTCCTTGAACACAGTTTTATTCGGGTGCTGTGTCTCATGTCGTAGTTTACGTTTTTCACCTTTGGTTGCCAACCGTTCCCTAGCTGTCGTGATCTTCCATTCCAGAGGCTTATCACCATCATTGTCTTCTGGGAGCTGAACGAGTTTGTCCATCTCTCGTGGGGGTTTTATGCCGTAGTGCAATTCGTATGGGGTAAACCCTGTACCGTCATGCTGTGTGACGTTAAGCCACGAATTCAGTGTTGGTATCATGCCCGGCCAAGTTGTGTGTTTAGTGTGGCAATACGCTCTGAATATTCTGCCCAACTCTCGCATGGTGCGTTCAGCTGGATTGGATTGTGGATGGTGGACTGATGTGTGGCGGACTGTGACCTAATGTTGTGCAAGTGTTTGCGACCAAAGACGTGAGGTGTATTGGCTTCCGTTATCTGATAAGATCATCTTCGGCTTTTGTACGTTCTTGATGTAGTGGACGGCTTTTGCTGTCACTGCCTTAGCAGTTGCTCGGCGTAAGGTATAGAGGGATACAAACTTCGTCAGGATGTCGACAAATACTAAGATGTATTGTACTCTGAGCTGCCCTGGAGGGAGTGGTCCATACAAATCTGTTGCTACGACATCCCCTCGGGCTTCTGGTATGATAGGGTTAAGTGATCCATGGTGTGTTGTGTTCATCACTTTTGTTTTCTGGCAGATGTCGCAGGATGCTAAAACCGTCCTAACCATACGAGCCATGTCTTTCCAGTAGAAATGTTGTTGGATCACTGGGATGCATTTTGCTGGGCCAAAGTGTCCTAGTTCTCGATGGATTGCCCATATTATGTCGTGGGTAAGGGTTCCTGGTATACATAGCCGCCATGCTATAGTATCATTGAACTTGTTGTGGTATAAGCGGTTATTGAACAACCGAAATTTGTTTCTGTGTGTGTTGGTTATGGGATCTGCTATCATTGCGTCGATTATGTTCCGGAGGTTTGGGTCCTTTCTTTGTTGTTTGTCGATGGTATGCAGTGATTTTTCGAGTGTTTTTGAAACGATCACTTCCAGTGCTGCTATCAGTATCGAATTGTCTGACTGGTACTCCTGTTGTGGTATGGCCGTATCACTTAGCGGGTGCCGGCTCAAGGTGTCTGCTACCACATTGTCTCTTCCAGGGCAGTATGCTATTTTTCGGGTCGAATTCTTGAATAAGCATGACCCACCGTGTTAGGCGTCCCGGGAGGAGTCTGCAGCTTAAAAGGAAAGAGAGTGCTCTATGGTCAGTGAGGACAGTTACGTCTGTACCCAAAACAAAATGCCGGAACTTTCCAAGGGCATATACAATAGCCAGACATTCTTTCTCGGTTGTGGTGAAGTTGAGTTCCGCGCCTTTGAGTGTGCGGGAGGCCATAGAGATAACTCGGGCATCTCCATTTTCGTCCTTTTGGAAAAGTTGTCCCCCAATGCCAATCGCACTAGCGTCACACTGGACGTAGAATGGTGCCTTGAGGTTAGGATACGATAATGTGACCGTTCTAATGAAGTGTCGCTTGACTCTGGCAAACGCGCTATCCATTTCTTCATCCCACTTCCACCTTACTCCTTTTCGTGTGAGGAGTAGTAGAGGAGCCGTAGACTCTGCTAAATTGTGGGCAAACCTCCTGTAGTACCCGCAGACCCCCAAGAAAGCTCGTAGGTTTTTAACATTTTTTGGTGTAGGCCACTGTTCGATGGTTTCAAGTTTCTTGGGGTCTGTGGTCACCCCGTTTGGCGTCAGGATGTGCCCCAAGAATGGCACTTCTTGTCTTCCAAAAACGCACTTGTCGATGTTCGCCGTCATATTTGCTTGTTGTAGCTTGTGCAAAAACTGCTTCTATGTGGCGAAGGTGTTCCTCAAAGGTAGTTGATGCTATCAGGAGGTCGTCGACATATACCGTTACAAACGGTAACAGTTCTGGTCCTAGACTTTATCTAATATCCTAGTGAATGCCCCCAAACTTACATTAAGCCGAAAGGCAAACGGCACCACTGGTACACTCGCTGGTTGCAGCGGAACGCTGTATACTTGCGGCTATCTTTATGTAATGGTATTTGCCAATATGAAGCCCGGAGGTCAATCGTTGTAAGTACTTTGCTCCTTCGAACTTTTGTAGGATCTCTTCCGGGATATATGGGCAGTCCCGATCCGGTTCCAATATTCGGTTGATTCCTCGGGGCATCAAGACACAGTCTTACTGACTGGTTTTTCTTCTGCACCACTACGATGGGTTGATGTATGCACTATCCGATCTTTCTATGATGCCTCCCTCAACCAAGGATTGTATGTGTTTCTCTACCTTGTCCCTTTGTGTCAAAGGTATGGGATATGATTTTTGTACAAAGTGTGCCGTGTCATTGACCGTAATATGCATTCCCCGCTATTGCACAGTCCTGGTTTATCTGGAGAAAACTGTGCTATAACGTTCCAACAATGTCTGTAGGGCAGCACCCTGTTTATTGGTGAGCGTTTCAGCCTTGGGACTTAAGCCCTCCAGACCTGGTGACATGGTCCCTACTTCTTCAACAGCAATGTTGTTAACAGATAGGGTGTGCTTCGGGCTTGTAGGCCTATATTCCACCGTCAACGGCAGTTCTGCGTTAGCTGGTAGGCTAGTACGGTGTAGATTTGTAAGCTGCCCCCTAACTAGGCTACCTGCAATGGTGATCTGGTTTGTTTCGAAGTCTAGATGGACCTTGAATTTGGTAAGCCAGTCCACCCGAGTATAATTGGCCTGACCAAATCTTTTACTATAAAACAGCTCACTTCTGTTATGACTTTATCGACATCAATTAATAACAGCGCCTGTTTCGACACCCGTTGGCTGCGTGTACCTGTGGCTCCTATGACATTCACTCCTACTACCGGTAATACGGGTATATGTTCGTGTTGTGGTGCTAACTGTTCCCAGAATTCGAGTGATATACATGAGGCTTCACAGCCAGAGTCTAAAAGAATGTTACATAATTGACCGTATACTGAGGCCGTTATTATCGGACATTCAATTTTTTGTGGGCGTGTGCCCGAGTCCTGTATATTCAAAATATCATCGGTGGGGTTGGTGTAAATTGTAGAAAGGGTGTGTTCCACTAGGTCTAGGCGTTGTCCTTCTTTGAGATCGGCCGGAACCCCTGTCCGTCTTGGTCCGGCCGGTGCTCGTTTCCCGAAGTATCTTCTAGGCCAGCTTCTTCCTGCTGCTCGACTTCAATGGTCCTTACATTTTTGGTCCCTCGGTCTCGCCAGCTGTTGGCTTGTACTGGACCCCCCGGTTTCCGTGCCTCTGTTTGATAGTAACTATTGTAGTTTGTTGAGCTGCATTGTTACTGCTGCGGTCATTTGACGCGGAGCTTCTAGGCGTGCCGCCTCTGGCTATGCCGTAGTCTGCGTACCCATCATTGTTATTCCATCCCCTACGGCTGTCCATCACACTAGTGACGGGACTGTCATCGGAATCTAGTCGTTCGAGATAGTCGTTGATCCCTGTTTCGTCATGTTAGTATTCCACAGTGAATTTTTAACCTCTTTCTTGTAGTGGTTAACTAGAAGTTCTAGTAGAACTTTTTCTGTCGGTGGTTGGTCCCACTGTTTAGCTACTCGGTAATAGTACGCGAAGTATTCTGCGCGCGTCTTCTTTCCTGCCACATACGACCCTCCGTAGACATGACGTAACACCTGACTTTGTTCTTTCTGCCCCCAATATTTACTTAGGAAGGCTTCTTTAAATTCCTCGTAGGACCTATAAATAATTAATACCGTTCTCGTTCGCCCATTTGCCAGCGGCCCCCACTAGGCATTGTGTATGGCGAGACTGAGCCTGTTCGAGTGTGGAATGTTTATATTTTCAAAATTCCTTTCCACTGCTGTGAGAAAATCAACCGGGTGCATTCCTGAATCACCTCCTGCGAATTTTAGCCCCGACCGCGCAAGGCTGTCCCACGCCTGCAGGCTAAAATAAAGACTGTTCGCATCCGTGGTGGACACCGCATTTGTCGTAGGCCTACGCCTACTGTCGGCACCTACAGTTTGTTCGAGTTGCTGTACATCGAACTGTAGTGTACGTATGTGTGCGTCTAATCGCCTTATGTCGTCACTATTACCCTCCTCCTGTCGTAGCAGTTGTGTAAAGTCATTTTGCAGTTGCTGTACATCTGCTATTACTGTCCGTACATTGTTGTTCATACTTCGCCGAAATTCTGTATTTTCTTTTTCAAATTCCGCCCTTAGCTCTTCTTTTATTTCATTTTTGCACGCAGTCAGTAGACCATAAATCGCGCGCGTAGTTTCGTCCTCGCCTGTCGCATTCCTGTCCTGAACACTAAGACTCTCGTCACTCTCGCTCTGGAGTGGTATATCAGCTGTAGAGCGCTGTTTAATCACTTCATCTACCGCGGCTAACAATGAAGTAAAAGCCCCTTGAGCCATTGTATCGTTTTAATTAAAGTTTCGGGGAAAGTGGGTAGGTTGATTATATATTTAAAAAAAAATCAAGCCTCTAGTTGGCGCCAATGCTACAGTACTACAAACCTTGGCTCACGTTGTCACTGTAGGTAGATACAGGTGTGGGAATGTAGGGGGTGGAAGAAGTAGGGAAAGTGGGCTTTGATGCTCGACTTTCCAGCGCGAGTGGCCACACTGGTGGGGGGCACTGACCTGAGTTCGCCTCGCCGAGAGTAGGCCTAGTGCTGCTTTGTGGGGGTAGCTTGTGTCCGTCCAGGCGGGCCGGGCTGTAGCTCGCGTCCCCTCGACGTACGGCAATCGGCAATATTTGTTCACGACGAAACACTAACACAAATAACTAGAACGTAGCACTTTGGTTTATATTATAAATAGTTAATCGATGACTGTATGGATACACGCACAACGTCACACACTCGTCTTTAAACAGTTTTAGAAACACAGAAGATATTGAAGCACAGCGCGGTCAGAAAGACACCCGCCTCGTCCTCCACCCTTCCTCGCACTGCCGGTCTTCTCCCCCCTTCCCACACTATTTTCTCTCCTCGTCTTCGCGCCAAGACCCTGAGGAGCTTCCTATCTTCTTTGCTTGCTTTGGGTTTTATTGGAAAGAGTTGAAGGAGTGCGACAGGAAAGTAAAGGGAAAGAAATAATGAACTGATAATTGAAAAACTAATAAGAAATAATGTTTATGGAAAAGTGTATTTCTACATGTGACATTGATCACCAAGGGTTGTGTGCACGGGCCTTGGTCACTGACCTCGTTCCCCCTCCTGCCTTAGGGGGGGGGTGCTGTTGGTTGATTACATATGTCTTTTTAAATTTGTACTTCGTGTACTATCCTATATGCCTATTTAGTTTTGTGTACTGCGTGTACCGTCCTATATGTCATGTTAATTTTGTACTTCGTGTACTATCGTATATGTCATGTTAATTTTGTACTTCGTGTACTATCGTATATGTCATTTTAATTTTGTACTATCGTATATGTCATTTTAGTTTGTGTACTTCGTGTACCGTCGTATATGTCATGTTAATTTTGTACTTCGTGTACTTGGTTTTGTTTTGCGTCAAAAGACCGCGATGCCCTTGTATTTCGTGCTTTGTATTTCATGACTTTGTAATTTGTAACGTCGTGTTTTATAACTTTGTATTTGTGTAATTTGTAACTTGTTTTCCTTCGTGGAAAGGAGAGTTGTTTTGCGTGTACGTCACGTTTTGCGAAGTTTGGAGTAACTTGTAAACACAGGAGCTGTCTACGTAGGACAGTAGGTTGGGAGTCTAGTGGACTACCACGTCCAAGAGTCGAACAGGCAGTTAGGATGGGACGCAGCTGCGGCGCGATCCCAAGCCAGCTGCACGGCGGCTGAGCCGACCGAGCTAAGTAGGCGTTGCCGGCAGCAGAAAGTGAGAGTGCAAGCATGGGTCCTGACAGGGGGGTGTGGCACAACGGCCGCGCTAGGGTTGTCACGTGATTACTCGTACAGGCAACAGCTGTGCGTCAGTAGGTCATGGCGTTGGCCTTGCTCTACGAGGCGTAGACAAGGACGGATAGGGGGAACTTGGTGGTAGTTCTCCTTCCGAGAGGTGATGTCATCACCAGAGGGTTGTTACACCAAGCATCCTGGGGGGTAGCAACTCGGGTTAACGACCAATATTGGTGTTTTGGGGGATTTGATTTTGACTTTGAGGGATTTGTTTTATTTTTTAATTTGTAGAACCTTGAGTGTTCTTTGAGGTGGTCTCCAGGGGGAGCCATCGTTCCCATGAGGAACTGTAACTGTTAGTATAAGTCTATTAAAATAATAACTTGTCGAGGATGTCCTACACCCTTGTGGTATACGCTTATGCGTAGGTAATTACTTTGGATTTTGTGGATGTATTGTTTTATGTATTGGGCAAAGGCTTGAGGCTGCCGATGAAGGTAACTTCATGACGACTTGAGGTCAAGTGTGAGGTCAAGTAGTCATGAAGCTATGGGGGTCATTGTGACCTGACGACCTGCTGGGGTCATTGAGTGGCCTGGGCCCTCAGATGTTTTTTTGTTTTTAAATATAAATTTGCATAATGTGGCCTAAATATGGTGATTTGCATACAAGGATCGAATCAGTGTTTCACCAGTGTTAACTTCAGAGTTATATTTCATAAGCAGATGAAATATAACAATCAGGCAACTGATTTGTAGCCATGGGCTAGTGCTATTTGGCTGTGCCAAGCCAACCATTGGGAGTCAACGTTTTCAGCTCGGGAAACACGACGGCCGAGTTGTGACGTAGGTCCTGGGCTAAACTCGTACCCGTGCTGTTAGGGGTGCAGATTGAAGGAGAGGCTTCAAGAATAAATTAGCAGATCTCAAGACTCGTCGAATGTGACGTCGAAGTTGTGTTTTTCGAGCGACCTATCCAGGGCATACCCGGTAGCCCGAGGCGAGCTAGGCAGGAACCGGCGAATCACCACCCTCACAAAACGGAAGAGGTAGGGCTGGCTAGAAACAGAAGCCAAGCCGAGGCTGGCGTTTGCTTTTTGCAAACCAGGAATCTGAAGGAAAACTCGGGCACTTGTACCGAACCCACCAAACTGAGCAAGTCGAGTCTGCTCGTGCTACGTAAAAGAGGGGGTTTCGACGACGCCGTCGACGACTACGAGAGCCATGAAGTTTGCAGTGCCCCCACATCTAAAGGGGATGGCAACTTGGCGAGGGCAAGTGGCTGTTTAGTGTTGAATTTTGTTTATTATCCATCTATTCGATTTGTGTTTTCGGGAGACCCATTATTTTATGGTAACCCACAAATAACAGTCGGACAATATGACGACTGCGCGAAACCAAGGCTATTCTAAATATCACTAAGTAACCCGAGAGCGGCAGCTAAATGCATAAAGTACCTATACAGTTCAGTCATTGCGACTGCTTTGCGGTGCCGAACACTAGGGTGCACAGTAAGGTGCCGATAATCTGCGAAAGCCACGAGGTATGAGAAATACCACTGCTGATCTGCAACCAGCTAAGTATCCCTCCTACGAGGACGTCGAGTACCTTTTACACCTGTAACCAGCCATCTGGCTTTCCGTGCCAAACCGGCACGAAGAGGAGGCTGTAAGGATGACGACGCCTGAAGTACGTCGAGCCGTCCGGTACGTCGCCGGCTAGGCGCCCGACGACGCCCAGCAAGACCGGATCGTCCTGAGCGCGACCAACGCATCGTACCTCCAGAAACCTCAAGAAGGGAAGACAATGGAAGCAAGGAACGACGGAGATCTAGGGATAAGTAGACAGCAATGCTGAGGTTTTATCATTGTACTTTGTAACTACCCTGTCAACTTCACTGCATAAGCATTTTTCTTTTGGATCCAAACATAAAAGCATTCTTTTAATTTAACTTTTCTTGTATTACATAAATGTTGCGTCAAACCATTAAATATCCATAACGTCCAAACACTATTACTTTGTTTAGTACATGGTAGCACCCCACCTCCCTTTCAAATCATTTATCAAGTAACAAGACCCTCAGTCACCCGCTGGCCAGTCTAGTGGCCAGCCAGGCTATTTATAAGTACGAGCTACATAGACCGACGGTGCCTGCTGGAGCCTGTACCTGTGATCAGCGGGGCACAACGCTAGCGCACCCGGTAAGGCTGGTGACCCACCCCACTTGGGTTGGTCCCAGGCGGTGCTGAGCGCCCCTACCTGTCTTGTATCCATGTGCACTTGTTCTGCTAGGAGAAGATTTCCACACACTAGTAAGGTCTCGTGCTAAGAGCTAGTAGCTGAGGGCGGAGTCAGAGAGAGTTAGCGAGCTTTAGGTTGGGAAGGGTCATAAGGTCAATTTCAGGGCCTAACCCAAAGGGCCTAAGAGCGAGTAAGGCTTCAATGAGTTTCACTAATGTGCGTTTTTTGCGTTTTTTAAGTCTTTTTCAATTAGTCCCGACCCTGTCTTATGGCATTTACCATAAATTTGTTCTGTTGTGCGTTTTCCAATAACACGCTTTTAACCCGAGAGTGGTCGCGTGTGGTCTTTTAGACCGACTTTTTTTTTCAACAGTTGGTATTTGCACAGCGCGCATGTGTGGCTTGTCTAGTTCCGCCTACCTTCCCAAAATAGATTTGTGAAGCCAGTGTGCAATACGCGATTCAGTTTTCTGCAGAACTTCATCTAAGATAAGAGGTCCTGTTTGGTTGCTCGGTCTTTTCGACCGCTGCGCGACTACTAAGGGAGGCAAAAATATGCATACTCAATCACTATTATGAGACATGTATTTTGTTATTGTAGGTCAGGGCTGCCGTTTTAAACGGATTTTATCCGTTTTTACGGATATTTAGGGTGCAAAACGGATAAACGGATTTTTAGTCTTATTTACGGATATTTCGTTAATTACGTTTTCTATGCTTATTTTCGTATATTTGAATCTGCGCGGGCTAATTTCGATTGTAAACATTGAAGGCGGGGCGATAATCGATTCGACTTTCGATAGGGGGCGGAGCAAGGGCGGAGCCAAGTCCTAGACTCCTAGACATTGTAGAAACTGCTTCCGCTTGCTTTTGGGAGTGGGAGGAGCCATGAACAAACAATGAAGATTGGAGCCTACAAAATTGTTTTCTTTCGTTTTTGTTTATAAAGTTTGGATTATGTGATCATAAACGTGAAAAATAGAATTGGTACATGATTAAAATGTTATTAACAAGTTCTGCAAGACTGCAATGTTATTAATAAACACAACACATGGGCCTAGGTCAAAATTGTGATGCAACATTCCCAGGGCCTAGGGCTAGCCTAGGCGGCTAGGCTAGCCTAGGCGGCTAGGGGCTAGGGCTAGGCCTAGGCCTAAGAATTTTTTAACCAGGTCAGATTTAAAACAGATTTTCTGTAAATAAGTAACATTTTACATTTTTATGCAATCTTAATTAAAGCAACCACGGGCGTTTCTGGCTCATTTATTCTCGTCTGTGCATAGGCCTAGGCCCTAGCAACTTTTAGGTTATGATGGTAACAAATATAAACATAACATTTAGCCATTTTCATAGTTTGATCAATGAAATTAACGTTTTTAGACTTTTCACGGATTTTTGCGGATTTTTAATGTCCTCCAACAGGATTTTTTTTTAAATGTCAGTGGCAGCCCTGTTGTAGGCTGATTATTCTTCAACATACAGTGTTGGCATAATATTACTGTCTTGGTTTACTAATAATACAAACTACAGGGTGTTTCAAAGCATATTTCTATACCTTTTTGTAGGTTTGCTACTTTTCTGTGTTTGATTGATTATTGATTGATTATTTATTGATTATTGATTAATATAACCAGGTATGCTGTTACATATATTATAAATTACCTTATATTCGTAATCAAAACGTCATCCTAACGTTATTAGCCCATAATAAAAAATGCGGTCTAAAGGACCGCGCGCGACTACTAACGTTACAAACAGGGGCGCGACTACTCTCGGGTTAACGTTAATGCGCTTGATAAATCAGTCCGCCACAGCAAATATATCCAATAATACGTTTTTACGCTCATTATGTTTGGTATTTCCAGTCAGCCGCCCAATTCCTAGTATTGTTTGTCTCGCCGCCTCGCGTGTTTTTCTACGAAGTCCCCTTCACTTTCCTCTCCCCGCCCCTCAACAAGCTCGCTGGCCGCCTGCAGGCGACACCACGCCAGGCACAGTAGCTACTGCACGGGCGCCCAGCGGTCATTCCCCTCTGTGAGTGACGAGTGCTAGAAGTGTTTTGTTTATTCTCCGTCCGTCCAAGTTTGTTCAGTTGTGGAAAGAAGAGCGTGTGGTGGTGATAAGATATCGAGTAGGGGCTATGTCTCAAGACAAGTCAATGTCAAGTGTTAAGTTTATCAGATAAATTGAACATTTTGAAAGAAGCTACAATAATACCGGGTCAACACGTGTTGACCTCGCAAAAAAATTAGGGCTGGCCGTTTCAATGCTGATCTCCATTGTGTATAAAAAGAACCCCCCCCCCCCCCCCCTCCAACAGCCGCTAGCTTATCACCTACTTGTACTTGACTTCCTAGCAGTCCAGCCGCTATGCCACCACACCCACATCTGCTCGAATTACACTCGTAACTCACTCGTGTTAAGTGACTGGTGAACACAAAAATGATGTTGCAGTGAAACCTCGATGCATCGTCTTTGAAGGGAGACAAGAAAAAAACGACAAATGCGGGTCAAAAACGAGAAAAAAAACATTTTTACCATCTGAAAAAATATTTATTTATTTCTAGGCCTATCAGAAAACATTGAAAAATAAACACACAGGCCCTGTCCCCGCTGGAGTGATAGGCCCTACCTCCCTACCACTTCAATAAAAGGCCATTTCAAAATCATTAACCTGACCATTAATCCCTGCCCTCCGAAGACATCGTAATCTTTCAGCTGTGCCAGTGACACAAGATCACGACGCTCGCTTCAACGCTATACAGATCGTTAAAAAAACATCACTCATGTTTACTTTAAAATAGGGATGACTTCAGGTACCCGGAAACCGGTTCGGAACCGGTTCCATTACGATCCGGTTCCCCTTTTTCGGAACCGGTTCTATTTTTAACCTAAAAGTTGCCAAGGGCCTAGGCACAGACGAGAATAAATGAGCTAGAAACACCCGTGGTTGCAAAATTCTTAGGCCTAGGCCCTATGAATGTTGCGTCACAATTTTGACCTAAACTTAGCCTAGACCCATGTGTTGTGTTATAATAATATTGCAGAACTTGTTACCTAATAACATTTTAATCATATACTAATTCTATTTTTCACGGTTAAGATTACATAATCCAAACTTTATGAACGAAAACGAAAGCTTTTCTCACAATAGCAGTTCCTACAATGTCTGGGACACGGCTCCGCCCCCTATTGAAATTCGAATTGATTATCGCCCCGCCCATGTTTTCAATTGAAATTAGCCCGCGCAGATTCAAATTTACGAAATTGAGAAAGAAAAATATGTGTAGGAACCGGTTCCGAACCGGATCCGGCGAGGGTGGATCCGGTTCAGGATTTTTCGACCCGAAGTCATCCCTACTTTAAAATATAACTGGAATTGATTGATCAAGCCTACTTCGAGATCAATTTAATTAGGGAAGTTTTGCAATATATCTTTGAATGAAGATTGTTTCACCCTGTGTCACAACGCGAGACGTACGTAGGCCTACCAGTAACGAACTGATGTCTAGGCCTAACAATTGTTGTGTTTTGCGACTGTGTGTAGATGGACATCTTCATAGTTTCGACTGTTCTTCTGACCGTCATTACTAGTCTTCTGGTTATTTAACGCTAATAACGCCATAAAGCAAGTTGAATATTACGTACGTAGGCGAATGGTGAAAAAGAAACAACGCTAATAAACATCGTCTAATGCCTAGGCGGCAGGCCTAGAACAAAGTTGCAATTCATCTAGAAGTACGATCTAGTGCGCATCGTTGCGCGCAGCAGAGCGTTGGGCGGAGCCAGGCTGAAAGGCTGGTGCAAACGCGCGATTTCGTCAGCTGCATGGCTGGTACAAACGCATGATTGATGCGCATTGATGATGAACAAATCTTCGTCGCTGGGGGGGGGGGGCGTACAACACATGAATTGGATGATGTTTGAATGCCTTTCTCAATAATTGTTGGGAAAAGCACTAGCGTTTGCCATCAAAGTACTTTATTCTGATTTCACATTCAAGGGTTTAATGCTGGAAAAGACTTAACAAAATACAAATTTTAAACATTAAAAATTTCTTTTCTGCGTTTTTTACGTTTTTGCGTTTTTTCCGACCCCCCCCCTCGAAAACGTACAAAGGAGGTTCGACTGTACCTATACAATATTATACAAATGCTTATCATATTTGTGTTAGGTATTATGTTCTAGCCATGATCCATGAGTCTAGGAAGTATTGCTGTATTTGGTTAGAGCAAGCGTTAAAGTTTGTTTGGAGTAATTTTCTTCATCAATAACTCTAAGGGCAACCATATGCATGACGCCCCGTCTACAATAGAGTGCTTGAGCAATAGACTTACCTGCAAGTAAGAGTTCCCCCCGGTGACCACGACGCTGCTGTAGAGAGCCGGCCTCACGTCTACGTCGCACATCCCGACGCTCGTGGTCACAATATGGCCAACGCCCAGCATCGTGTTGCCCGCGACCCCACCACGCATCGCCACGATGCTCGGGTCAAACAGAGCCTCGGGGATACGGAATCGCTCGCTGCCAAAGTCCTGCGACACATGAGAATAGTTAGAGATTTCACAAGCTGTCAGGTTTAAATGATTAGTAGTTAGTACTTGTATCTAGTAGATAATAATATCAGACCCTATTCCAACATGAGTCGGGTCGAGGGGCGACAAGTCACCATTTTCTCGGGCTACAGTTTTTTTTTTTACAGTGTTTGCTAGCCAGGCTCAGCACCTCCTCTTCTTTGCTGTCAGAAGACCGGCATTTCCACTAGTTCTCTCCATTTTTTCTGTCTTCCCAGAGTTTTTCTTCATTTGTTCTTTCCTTCCCTTCCCTTCTAATTTAGTTACTATTACTATTATTATTAATAATAATAATAATAATAATAGGCCATAATAATTATACAAAAATACATTATACAAGATGCGACAGTAAACGATCAATGTAGAAAATGTAGTGTAAGGGGTGAAACAATTGAACACATCATATCCGGGTGCCAGTCACTATGTCAAACGGATTACCTCTACAGACATAACCAAGTAGCTAGCATTATTCACCAAAAACTAGCAATCAAGTACAACCTCATTGATACACACACACCTTATTGCGACCTTGAAATGACCCCGATAAACGTTTGTTTAGGTTTATCTCGTAAATGGTGGAAATTAGAAAACAATGTTTCAAACAAATAATGTTTGTTACTAAATTTCTCACAAAAAAGTTTAAATCCTTTTTTCACCAGATCACTCCTTCCCCTTTAAAATCCAGGATTTAAAAATCAACTTTTAATGGAAATAGTGAATTGTAAGAAATTCTTATGAAAAATGATTTTAAAATGCATATTGTATTTACATAAAACATGCTCTCACACTTTGACAAGGTAAAATAAGGTGTCAACAGTTGATTGAAAGAGGGTGTGGTTTTATTTAGGTGGCGAGAGGGAGGGGAGGGGTAGCTTCAGCTCAATAAAAGTAAATGTAATCAACAACCAGGAAATGTTTATTGCATTATAATCGTGTTTATTGAATACATTCTCGTATGATAGTTTCCACACCACCCTAGACGTATAGAATTAGGCGCGTTTCTGTATGTGGAATGTATCCCCAGTATAGGCCAGTAGGGTAGTTTGTTAGAATTTTAATCTCTTGGTCGCTCCATGTGTCTCTTCATCGGCTTCCTCGATAACCATTTCATCATCTGACGTTTTTTTTTACTTGATAACATATCGACGGTAGGCTACTCTGTTCATTATCATTGCCGTCATCATCTCGACCACTTCTGTCGGTGTTGCGACTTGCATCTTCTCCATCTTCTTCCTCCTCGAACGATGATTGCGGTAAAACATGTTCAATATCCTCTTCCTGAACGTCATCGACATCTTCGTCGTCCTCCATCTCAAGCCTTCCTGCGTTTTCACACGAAACTCCACTGCAGTGCACGCCCCCGTCTGGGCTCGGGGTAGAATTGGGCCAGAGCATGGCTCTGCTAATCGTACAAGGCGATTCAAGAGAAAAGTCCACCTCGCAAACATCAGCTAGTACGAGAGGTGTATATTACACCTCGAAACTAGAAATGAGCTATGCCAATCGTTGTCGGGGACACCTCCCCCTTCCCTTGACGACCTCCCCGACGACGTTGACAGTGACACAACGAACGATGACAAAGACGATGACGACCGCGACGTGACAAACCCCCCTTCGTCCCCTTACTCATGGCTGGCGGCAAAACAGATAAACGTTTCTTCCCGACTGCAACACCTTTCTTGAAATATTTAAAACAGTGTTTGTTCAGCGATTCTGTGATCGTGCACCGTATAGACCAAGGAATAGTTTTGTTCCGGCTTCGGCTATTTCCTCTTGTGAAGCCGTTTCAGATTCAAAAGTTTGAGCTGCTTCCTTCCACAAGGTCTTCTCTATTTTCCAGCATTTTGCATAATGATATTTTTCCCTTGTTGAAAATAGCAGAGGTACAATCACATCCTGAGAAAGCGTGTAGGAAGAAAATGTTATCCTTAATTAAGAAGAGGTTTATTACTATATGTGACAAATACAGCATAGTTGCCACCTTGCTTCTTCCCAGTTTTATGAAAAATATTTCTGATTCTACAGGTGCAGTTGCTGTTAACAGCACAAGTAGGTCTATGTCCTCTCCAACTATAGCAAAGTTTTCTTCAGACATCAAACAGTCAATAGCGGTTTGAAAAATCATATCAGCGTCTCCATCAGCATGCTTGACTTCAAAGTCATTTTCAAGGAACTTTTTCATAATGAAGGAAATCAGCTTGTTCTTATTATGACTATTGGTCAAGAAGTTCTCTTGATCCGCAACCAAGTTCATTTCCTCGTGAAATTCTATATCCGGAGAAAACTTTTTGGAATATCTACGAGATCTTTCGGATACTTTTGTATCATAAGTTTTTTCTGAATATCCATAAAAAACAATACAGCATTTTGTTTCCATAGTGTCTTTTGATGTAAGAAACGCATACTTCAAACAGGATCCTGTAAGTGTTCCCCCAGTGGGCCACACAAAACGATGGAAGAGCAAAATTCCATATATTACGTAGAAACTGCCAGTTGGGACTGTATTTCCCTGATTCTTTTCAAATATTGAATTTATAAAGGTGCCTTCTTAGTTTTTCTCATTCCATTTTTATCAAACAGAGAGAATGGGTAAGGTAATAATTCATACTCAAAATAACTTTCTAAATCTTCTTGCGATTTCACGGAAACTGATATGCGCTGAAAAAGTTGCAGAGGATCAGCGGCTACGACATGACCTTGAATTTTTGAAGGAATTTTTACCTTTGCTAAAGTCTGCACTCAATCTTTAGTTTGACATCGCAATTTCTTTTCCATTTTGTTTCTTTAAAGCTCTGCAGCCGACAATGTAAGCATCATGGGAGTTGATTTTTTCATCCCCTATACAATCCCACTTGAAATTGACATACACTCGCCAATGATAGCCACGCCTTATTCAATACGTCACAACTACAACCAAGAACAGCAGTCAATCTTGATCTGAGAAAACACCCTAAAATCACTCTGGGTCACAACCAAGTTTGCAAGACATTTTAACTTGTCTTTCTAAGCGTTGTTGCCAGATTTCTGAAATTATCTAAAACGTGGATTAATTTTTCCTTGATTTTGGAGAGGAAGGAGTGAACTAGCGATAAAATAAGTAAGGACCTTTTTTGTAGACAATTAAATATACAACAATATTTGCTTGAAGTAGTTTTTTCTAATTTCCACCATTTGCGAGATAGGACTAAACAAACTTTTCTCAGGGTCATTTCAAGGTCATATTATAAGGAAGCTCACGCGGTACAGGTGGGGACTTTGAGTATGTTAAACTACATACCCAACTCAGCATATTGGAAAAAAATTCAGCTGTGTTTCATTTTTTTCCGCTATTTGCCAAATTTAATTGTATAATTCCTGGGCAAGTACTACAAATACAAACCGGAGAAAGTACTAGATTGCAAAGATTTCAAATTATACTACGACCGCACAGTTATAACAGACCAAACTATACATCACAACAGACCGGATATAATTATAATTGACAAGAAGAAACAAGAAACTACCCTTATTGACGTTGCTGTCCCAATGTGCCATAACGTCGAGACTACATGGAAGAAAAAAATTGACAAGTAGGCCTATAGTGAACTTGCAATTGAGATCAAGAAGATGTGGAAACAGAAAAAGGTAAATACAATCCCATACGTGATATCGGCTAATAGCATCATACCGAAGAAGCTACATGAAAGCATTAAACAACTAGATCTTCCACCCAATGTTTACATCGAGACTCAAAAGGCAGTAATACTCAACACGTGTAGAATAGTTCGTAAATTTCTAAACTAAGAATGATACTTCGAGATCCGAGACAGCTTCCATCCTAACATGGTTTTCGTGGTTTCCCATAGTCCGAAGAGCAAATGCTAGGATGGCGACGAGAAATCGGCCACGACCGTACACAGCAGAAAGAAAACATCATCTACAAACTATATTATAAATGACTTATTTTAGTTAGAGTTAAGACAAAGTAATAATGTAGGTATGTAATATAGATACACATGGAAGTACTTGACGTAAGTCCGTACAACATGTTAGCTCCGGTTTTGACCGAGTTTGTATGAAATACATCCAATAAAATAATTATACAATTAATTGGTCGGGTCATTTTGCCGCGTCGAATATTCTTGTATTGCTCTAACGTTTCTGCCCTACTGTGTCAGATCAGATCAGTAGGCCTATCCTCAGAAAACAAGAAACTGAATATATTAAGAACTTACAAAAATATAAGACAAGACAAGGCGCTAGGTACAAAAAGTAAACAAAGTAACGAAACAAACAGTTACCATGCACAGGTCCTGTATTCTATAAAATTACATTAATTCTTATAAGAGGTCTTTGCACATCCACCATGTCACATTTGAGAATTGGTTTAAAAAAACGCAGCATCAGAAAACAAATCACAGACACATTCAGTTATTTGCCTTAAAAAACTAGGATAAAAAGCCCTATCTACATGGTAAAAGTGAACATAAGGCCTTGTTCCTTTGTAAATGGTCATCATAACTCATAATTTTGTAGTTAGGGCAAAGAACAGTACATAGAAAGTACACCTATTTTAGCATAGTTAGGGCTTTCTAGCTTAGCCTAGTAAATTAGATGATAAATGTTACTCTTAAATGAAAGGTAAATGTAAATGGTACATCTAACTAAAAATAGACCAACAGTGTAGTGAGGGCCTTATACTTAGTAGGTCAGCATAGGCCAGTGGTGGACAAATCCACTGAAAAGTTCGGGGCCCGGAGAAATAAGTAGGGGTCAGCAGTATCGCGGTATAGCTGGGGTCTGGGGCAAAGCCCCAGCTGCCGGAGGCAAATTCGCCGAAGGTGCGATTTTTTGATTATTGCATTACGTTTGATTGCCTAAAACGCGATTTAAAGCGAATTTGTGTCAATAATAAGTAATAACTTGTGAAAGTAGCTAGTTAATGTTGCATTGATAAATGAAAAACACTCAAAAATCTGCTGCAAGGTGCTTGTTAAATGTTAATTTTTTTTTCTTGATCTAGGGGCCAGCATGAAATTTTAACTCGCCCGGGCGAGCGGTAATTGTCCACCCCTGGTATAGGCCTAGGTAGATAGGCCCTACCCACACCTAATATAATTGTTCTTCTGGCTCCCACTCATCGCATCTTGCTGCAATTCAGGGTTTGCGTCCGCAAACAAGGAAGTCTACCTAATTCATGTTGACAAGTGGGTTTTTTACTTGTTTATGGGAGCAACTCGTTTGTGTAAGAGGTAGGTAGCCTAGTATTCGGTTGTAAAAAAAAACTTTTCAACATCCCCACAACAACAAAATATCACATTTAACAATTAAACAAACTTATGCTTACCTGATGGTATCCATTGGGAAACTCATACTGAACGGTTGGAATAGAAGAAACAATCTTCTCGTCAAATGGCGTCTCCGAAACTTGCAAGATGCTGGCCTGAAAGTCGTGGATCATCTTCTTTGTCATGTAGTTGTGCCATGACGCAGTCACCTCTGGCTGGTTACGTTTCGGAACCCAACGAGCCTTCTCACGATCCTTAACGACGTCCTTACTTGCTATGAGGTAAGACGGGGTCAATTCAACCTCATTTTCCTGTAGAAATAAACACAATGTAGGAGACAGCAAAGTCTACCACTAGAAACATATTGCTTTTGGTAGGTCTACATAAATCACAAGCCCTATCACCAGAATCAATTAAGTGTAGGCCTAAACTGTGTAGGCCCTAGGGATGGAAAAACAGGTAGTTTACTAAATGTTTAACCCCTTGATGAACTAATCACGTTTTAATTTTACGGTTAACCGTGTTTAAAAAAAATTGTAACAGGCACGGTATTTTTTTAATCAACAATAGGCCCTACCTCGTAAAAAAAACTTGTTTGTAAAATAGCAATTTTTCCCCTTTTGATTTTCTAATGAGTAGCCTACCGTAGGCCTACAGTGGAATTTATTGAGCAAATTTGTATTACCCGTATGGCATTTTGTGGGCTTGACCTTTATCTTCCAAGATCAATTTGTGACTTAGTAGGCTATCCATTGGTCATAATATCACAATTTCATTGGTTGATCCCACTTACCCCAGCAATAACATTTTTGGGGGGACCGTAGGCCTAACTAGGAACAAGCCATAAAAATACAGGCTAATTTTATGGGGTAATGGAGAACAAATGAAAAATGTAGAGAAATTTTACTTTACACACTAGTTCTCATTTATGTTGGTGAACTTGTCAAGAAAAGAAGAATTTCTGGTGTTAAAAAGTGAAGCAGAAAAGTGTCACAAATTGTAAATTAACATAGGCCTAATGCTAAAAAATTGATACCGTAATTTAATTGTAGGCCTACACAAAACTTGTAGGTAAAACCTAAAAAAAAAAAATAAAATGAAAATACACCATAAAAATGTTCACTTCTCATCCTGTGAAATACACATAAATACCCCAGATATTTTTCCATACATCCCACACAGAGTGACAGGCGTTGTCCCTACTTAGGTAGGCCCTACCCCATATCGTTGGGTTCATCTAAGTAAGTAGGAACAAGTGCAGATTTCTTTCTAAAAAAAATTTCATGTTGAGCCAAATTTGATACCGAATGGATTGTCAAAAACTCATAAGGCCTACTTATGGTTTAAAAGTCAAAATTTCAAAGAAAAATATGATGCAACTTATAACTTGTCTAAACATTTTTAGGAGAGACACAGTGATTTTCTAAAGTGAAAACTTTGCAAAAGTGTTCCCACTTACTCCACTTACCCCTAAATGTTTAACCTTCTCATCCCTAGTGGGCCCTAATGCAAACTTGAAAAACTAGAGTTCATCAGAAAACAGTTTTTGAAGGGGAACTTGGCCTAGGCCCCCTACTATTATATAATTTGTGGACTAGGACATTTCAACTCAATGTTAGGTTATGAAGGGGTTATGGCTAGGTTAGGGCTACCATTAATGCTGTTGTTATTTCTCAGCAAGCACAATCCAAAAAATTGATGACAGTCGTTCTAATCTTTTATGTTAAAGAGCTCTAACATAACATAACATAACATTTCTTAACGGTTGCAAATGGGCCCTTGCGCCCGGTGGCAACCACTCACACCCCCAGACCTCATTACTATCCCCCCCTAAAAATGATCTAAATTCCCTTAAAGACCCACTACCTACAATATCCCCCGGCAAGTCATTCCATTCCCTAACAGTCCTTTCCATGAAACCATACCGATCCAGATCCGTTCTTACTACTTGACGCTGGAACTTCCATGAATGATCCCCCCTTCCCCTGTAAAGCCCCTCTTGTAGCCTATTGCGGATTTCCCCCCACCCCCTACTTCCCCTAGCCGCCCTGTGCATATTGCACAACCTAACCTCCCTTCTTCTTTCCTCTAATGACTCCCACCCCAACTCTCCTAACATTGCAGTGACACTGTCATATACTCTCTCTACATTCCCCTTATCATCCTCTTCCCACCGCCACCGCCTAACCTTTCCCGTAACCCTTCTTGCCGCCCTACGTTGGACTTTCTCTACTTCCAAAACCTCCCCCAACTTATACGGATCCCATGCCGCCGCCCCATACTCCAGGACAGGTCTAACCACTACCTTATATGCCCAATCTTTAACCTCCCGGCTGGCCCCTCTTAGATTTCTCATAACAAAACCCAGAGCCCTATTTCCCTTCTTAACAACTTCTTGCACCTGATCCCCCCAACCCAAATCCTCTGCCAACATCACCCCTAAGTACTTATACGTTCCTACTTTCTCCATAACAGCCCCCATTAAAGTGTATGTCCTACCTACCTTAATTATTCTTCGCGAGAAACCAACCACCTTACATTTACCTATGTTCAAACCCATCTTATTTGCTGTGACCCATTCCTCTATTACCCCCAGATCTGCCTGCAACAACCTAACATCCTCAATCCCCCTTATTGCTCTATACAAAACACAATCATCTGCAAATAATCTTATTCTTCTTAAATTCACTAGTTACCGTAATAATAATTTAATGGTAGCCTACATTCATACTGGGGTTGTCGGAAACAAAGCTTCCAAATAGCAGGCCACAAGTGAGGCCACCAGGCTAATGGTGAAATGAATATTATATTTAGGCCAAGTCAGATAAGAACCGTTGTTATTTCTATGTCCTGCGTTGTGCGCTTAGCATTTTTCATCCAATATCTATTTACGTCACCTCGAAGCCATTCAAAACTGTGCAAGAAGGAACTAGGAAGTCACGTTCTCGTTACTCTTATAAAACAGGAACTTAGGCCCTAGTTGTTTTAATGTCATCTATAAACTATAGTCATAGAAAATTGCCGAAGAGAATCAACACATAATTTGGGTAGGGCCAAGCTTTGTCCATTCTCCCCCAGGTTTGCATGATCGAGGTTTGGTCACAGGATCCTTTAAATTGCGGTTCCAGAGGGATTACATCATGAACAGCAATACGCACGGAAGTGCATGGATGATGATAAAGTTTGAATTGTATCAATGTCCACACAACTATGACCAAACCTCGATCGTTCTGCGCTCTGGTGGAAAAGCGTAAGGAAGTAAGGGAAATAAAATCCGTTACAAGTTCTCACACTCAGACAGCATAAATTTTCCAGATAGAAGTAGGCCAACTTGGCACTCTTTCAGTTGGTATGGCCAGTTTTTGATTTTGTAGGTAGGCCTACTTTATATTTAAAATAGCGATGTTAAAGGTTTTGTAGGTACCGTAGCCTACTTTAGATTTAAAATAGCGACGTTAAAGGTTTTGTAGGTAGGTACTTTATAAAACAAAACTGGCCATACCAACCGAAAGAGTGCCATAATCTTTAGATGAGAAACAGTAAAACGGTAGAAACGGCTGTTCAGAAACACACTAGGCCTAGTCTAGTGCGTGTAGGCAAGGCCTAGCTAGTCCTAATTCAAAGACAGAAAAAGGGTTTGAATCGCCACCTAGAGGCTACCGTACATACGACAGCAGTAAGTATGTTGAAACAACGAACCTGTAAATACGTTTTACACAGCATGCTAATGTAGTCTCCACCTAGCGGTGACTTCACAATGCCTTGGGTCAAAACAAAACCATCTTGGACTGGAACAGCTGAAGTGTGTGTAGCTCCACTGTCAACAACAATGCCAGTTGCTCGTCCATTGGCAAACGCAGCTAGAACAGCATTCTTAACCAAAAAAAATGCTGGCACGTTATATTTCTCGAACATCAGTTCAGTCAGAGCCTCACGCTTGCTTCGAGTATTCCACGGTGATTCTGACATCAATACAGGATGGTATTCAGATTCGGTGAGAAGACATTTGGAGTATGTGTAATCCAAAACCTTCTCAAACAGATCCCAGTCTTCGATCATTCCTTCCTTCATGTAATTTGCCACCTCCATGCCCTTTCGTGGGACATTGATGTAATTTGTGTCTATGTAGTATTTTGTGTCAGTAGTAGTGGTTACCGTGGACGGGTCTGCCTTTTTCTCTTCAGCATCTAGGTCGGTACTCAACGATACAGTTTGGTTAGCTTCTTCAACCAGGACCCCAACAGCGGCTGGGATCTCGGCTTTCGGAGTATCTTCTTGGGCATATCCAACACGTAATGAATAATGCCCAATATCAAACACTAGTGCGCCTATTTCATCACCACCATACAACATTCCAGCACTCATGTTGAAGTATTTTTAATTCAAATTAAGATAAACACTTTACCCCACAAAGCAAGGACGCTGTCGGCATCACACAAAAACACAAACAACATATAATCCAATATGGCCGACGATTAGCAGGACCCCACGTTAACCAACGTCTGCATAATACGCCTTGCAATTTGTCCTGCAATATCTTGGCTCCTAAACCTCCAATAGTGGGTACAAGTGGGTCACATTAGATTAAATTTTATTAAATTTAATTAACAACAATTCCCATTTCCCGTATACCTGAATTTTGTCGTAATTATCGAATAAATACTTTCAAATATAAATCATTTTGAAGTTGGTAATACTGATATTTTTCGTGCTCTTCTTCTTTTTCCACTACAACAAACACAACTTGAAACAGCTGCGCTGCTGAAAGCTTGGCACGTCGAAGTTGCTAGGCGGGTAAAACAACATCAAAATCAAATACTAATATTAGTTTGATTAACATTAATTTAAAAAGTAAGACAAATATAATTTTAAAATGCATTTGACCAAGTACTTAGTAAAGCTTGGCTTACTAACGAGAAATATTAAACGCATACAGACTTTCCATCAAAAAGCTTTATCTAGTCTGAGTGACTTTTGGAAAAGACCTAAAAGAAGGCGAGTATTTTATTATAGCACCCAACTCTATCTCAAATTTGTAGTATATAAACTAAAACTTGACATATTATGTCATTCAATAATGGAGCTGGTAGGCCTTCTATTTATAACTCCATGATACAATAAACATTACTAATGTAGGCCCACCCTAACCTCACATTAATTTTGTTCGTAACCAGTACCGACTTTGGTTCGTATGATGTTGTATCACCTGGATTCGTTGGTCCTGCACGTTCCGTACCGGACCACATTCAAAGACCTTCCTATCACGAGTCGCAAATACCAGCTGAACCACCTCAATGGCCGGAGATTAAAGACGCAGATGCCATCAATAAAATGAGAAAAGCATGTCAACTGGCAAGAAAAATATTAAATGCTGTTAGCCAATCTGTTAAGGTAGGGTGCTGCTTAGTTATATTAGGTGTCTACTTACGGGCACTCTTTCGGATGGTATGCCCCAACTTTTCAACACTTGTTTTTTTCAATGAAAACATACGCACCCGAAATCCTTTCCGTCACAAAACTGCTTACGTTAGGTTAGTCGACCTTTCCGCCTAGTTACCTGCCGCACTAGTTCTAGGATATTTTTGATAAGAGCGCACCTGAAATCCTTTCCGTTACAGTGTTTAAATGTTGGGGCATACCATCCGAAAGAGTACCTAGGCCCTACTTACGAGTATCACGCAACCGAGCTCGACTACGCCTAGCCCTAAACAATTCAAACTAAGGACGTGTCTGAACTATGTTCTCAGTCTCATTCTCAGTCTCATTAAGAATGAAACCGAGTGTGGTATTTTCATTACTAGGTTTCATTCACGTTCTCAGTCTCAATCGGGACCCTTCGTACATTGCTTCTGACGTCACCGATTTATTGATGACGTAAAATTGAGAATGAGACCAAGAATAGCCATGTTTTTCAAGCAATCAGACACGTCCTAAAAGCATAATGCACACATGTTTGTGTTCTTATTCAAGCTCGGCATCCAAATAATCTTCATTGTTAAGATGGATAATATGGTAAACACAACCGGAAAAAGTACAATGCTAACACCCCAGACAACGGCTTTGAAAATATGCCAATACTCTGGATTCCAACAACTTGGCATTATTTAAGTGCAATCTTGTTATTTTACGGGCTGGGGCTTGCTTGATAACTGTTGGCCATCAGTGTGCAAGGCCAGGCACAGAATGTTTGATAAACGTAGTCATAGCCTGTATAGTTGTGACTTTTATTCTTCTTTATTTATACTCTTGATCTTCTAGGTTGGTGACACAACAGATGAAATAGACCAACAAGTTCACGAATTGACCATTGCCCACAACGCCTATCCGTCGCCACTTAACTACAGAGGATTTCCAAAGTCTGTGTGTACTTCTGTGAACAACGTTGCTTGTCATGGAATACCCGATAACAGACCATTGCAAGACGGAGATATAATCAACGTAGATATAACGGTATGCCAATATTTAAAACATTCACTATCACTGCATGTCTGTCGGGAAATTTCGTGGGGATTGCCTTGGTTTTCTAATACTGACGTGAATAATTTGGGAATGGAAAACAAAAGGGGTAGGCCTATAACAAAAATTCAAAACGTAACATTGTGAAATTACCGGTAGGCCTACCTACTTATTTATTTAAAATATTCAAGATGCATTTTCTTTGAGTGGAGGCCAAAAAGCATCGCTCTAGTCTATTAGCTTGAAATACAGTGGGTGCCAACGTTCCTTGGGATTTCCTTGGAAATTGGAAATGAAAATGTAGTAGTTTTGCCCAAACTTTCAAAAAAGCTAACCCAAACTGCTTTACATTTTCAAACTCTAGTCCTTGCGCTGCTGCATAATAATTTATTAATTCTATGTGATTATTTGTTACTAACAGGTATATTTAGATGGCTACCATGGAGATTGTTCAATGACATTCCTCATAGGCAACGTTGATGATTCTGGTAAGGCGTTAGTCAATGCCACTGTAGACTGTTTACATGAAGCTATAAACATTTGCCGTCCGGGAGTATCGTTTTGTAAGATTGGTACGTACTGCAGGTCTACACTTAAGGCCCATTCACGATCCGCTAACTTTGCCGCCAACTGAAGGTTTGTCTTATGGAAAATAACATGGCCGAAAGTTTGCAAACTCCAAACTAAAACTTGGTATAGGGCCTAGTAAACGTTTCTGTAAAATATTGCAAAGATAGATGCCAAAGAAAAAAAAAAGAAAAAAAAAAAACAAAAATGCTGTATGTTTAATTTTTTAAACTCAGTCAAGGACAGGAAAATTGTTATTTGATTTTCATAAATGTTATTTAAATTCCAATACAGGCAAAATAGGAAATAGGATGTAAATTTATAATGCAAGTTAAGGTTATTTACAGCGCAAACTTTACCTCGGAAAAGTCATCACAAACAGCCACCTAAAATTAAGAGGATAAGTTAGCGGCTAAGTCAACGGAAAAGTTGATCGTGAATGGGCCTTTACTATTGATATCATTTTGCACATGTACGTAATTTAGTTTTAATAAATTGTGATTCTGATTTACAGGGAGCACTATTGAGAAAGTAGCAAAGAAAGCGGGTTTTGTTGTTGTACCTGCTTTTGTTGGCCATGGAATAGGTTCGTACTTCCATGGCCCTCCAGACATCTACCATTGCTGTAAGGAATTAAATTAACTAACATCTTGCAAAATAAAATTACTGATTTATTTGAGTTAAGGTATCAATGTGTGATCGATAACTTGTTGCAGGCAATAACTATCCTGGCGAAATGCAGTCCGGAATGACATTTACAATCGAACCAGTGTTAAGCCAGGGCATCGAAGAAGTTGTTATTCTGGAAGATGGTTGGACGGCGGTCATGTCGGACAATGGGAGAGCTGCACAGTTTGAGCACACTGTACTAATCACCGATACAGGGGTGGAAGTACTCACGGAATACTAAAGTACCTAACCTACTTGCCATAGTTGATCACAATTCACACTAATCAGTAATCACTAATAACAGGGGAGAAAGTACTCACAGAATACACACTAAAGTAGCCTACTAGCCATAGTTGATCACACTAATCACTAATACAGGGGTGAAAGTACTCGCACAATACATACTAAAGTACTAAAGTAGGCCTACTTGCCACGTATTCGTCCGTAGTGATTGTTTTTGAAGCGATAACATCCAGTATTAAACCAAAATAAAAGTCTAACCTTGAAGTTTAATACAATAGGCCTACGGGTAGCGGTTTGCATTAGCATTAAGGTTGCCGATTGATATGAATAATTGATAAGATTTAAAGCTAAACACATTTTCATAGATCGGTTGAGCTAATGATAAATTTCTTTTTTCATTGCTTGTCTTTAGGACCATTTATTTTAAAAATGTATCCCACATTTGAATCATCTTTGTTATCCATCGCCGTCTCCCTGGGGTTTTGCAATCCAGTTCCACCTCGAGTTCCCAGCTCTCCTAAGTCTCCATCTCTTCCTTGGCCCCCTCTGTCTTTTTCTTCCATACGTTCTCTTGGGCATCCTAACTTCCACCAGGAAGACATTTATCGATCAATATGGTTTGTCAAACGGCAACCCTCATTAGCATAGCATAGGGCTACCCATATAATGTACTAGACTAGCATCTTCCAAGTCATACTTCCTTTGCCAATTCCACAATGAATTATCAAGTCTTCCATGTTTTCTTGACTACCGGTACTAACATTATTATTATTAGTATTAGTATTAATTATAATAGGCCTCCTATGCCTATCGATGTTTGCTGGAAAAATTGCTTGTTAATTTAAGAACAGTATGTTGTTATTACTGCCACAGTAAGGAGTCATACAGTAGCAAAACTTGGCCTAATTTCCATTGGCATTGTAATGAGTACCTAATCAGTTATCTTTTCAATGATGGAGAGGAGAGTTGTCAGTAAAAGTCCCTTTGCCTAGAGGGAACCGTACTGAGTGTTATTTTTCTTGTTTCTTAAGGAACCAAAACTGTAAGCATATTCATTATAGTACTGGTACTTACTGGTTACTTATTGACAAGCACAATGTCCGCTCCTAGTCTCCCATTACATATACGCTTTGCTTGCAGGATAATAATATATTGTATTGCCCTCGGTCTTTTTGTTAAGAAAAATATCCACCTAAAGTGTCATTTGCCAACGTACACTTTGGCATAAACGAATACCGGTAGCTGAAAAGTGACGAAAAGTTTTCATATTCCATCAATACACTAATAGAAATAAGAGAACAAGTCATTTCTTGCAATTTCTATACGATTCAAATAGCCGACATGGTTGGAAATCAAAACTAAAACCATTGTCAAGTATATGCGCTAACTGATCGCTTCATCATTCCATACCACAAGTCATCTGCTGGGTCAGACATTGGACTTTTGCTACTGTAGGACTCCTTATACTACAAGAGAACTTTTGTTTTAAATAGTGGCTGTTATGATAATGATAATTAAGATATTTTATTGTAATTGACTAATTGTTAATTTTAAGCCATGTACATAATTTGCCAAATTATTGAAGTATTTGCTTGATATTATTAGGATATGTAGGTTAGTGTTATTATTAGTACAGTACGTCATACAGCAAGCCATCGCTCAAACTCAAAAAACTTGTGTCATAAATTTGAGTGTGCACAATACAAATAAATATATACTGTTCATCCCTAAAGTGAGAAGTCCAATCAATATAAACAGGCAAAAATTTGGAAGGACACAAAGTCAACCTATCAACTATTGTTACTTGTTAGTAAAGTACCTATCAAAGATCTACAAACTTGTTTGTATTGAATTAGATTTACATTTTCGTGGCATATTATGCAACTGATTATATTTTTAGGAAATAACTGTGTAATTAAATAGAATTAACTTTCATCTTTGTGTGCAATTTACTCTCCCGTAGCACTCGAGTGGTATGAATGTCTTGGAGACTTGAGACAAAGCTTTTAAAATTATTTTTTGTGGAAATTTCTTCACCAGGTTTTAGAAGTGTAAAAACACGAGCGCCAATGTCCGGTTTGCTTTGGAGCTCTAGCGGCTTGAAGCTAGTGTGGTTTAGGCCTACATCCTACTCGCAGGTGAGACAACCTCGCGCGCAACGGTGATGTCACGTGTTCAAGACCCCCCCCCCCCCCAATGTTACGTTCAATTTCAGAGTGGTTTTTGACATTGGTATATCTTAACATGACATCCAACTTTAATACTTTCTCAATAGCTAGTCCAGCCCAACGTACACTGAAGGGCGTTTAGGGAACCTCAAAGCAAGGTCGTCGCAATCATTTCCACATTGTCAATTATCCCATGTTAATCAAATAGGGTGTTGGGGGGGGGGGGGGGACACACTGAACTATAAACAAATCAACTCTGTTATAAAAGGTCAGTTTATATGGAAATAGGCCTACCCATTCAGTGCAAGATGACACTATATATTATGATCTGTTTCACCCTTTCTCTTTGGAGAAGATTATCACACACATAACAAAAACTTGTAGAAATACAGCCAAACCTTACACACTCAAAAGAAATGAGATCTAAAAAAAGGGCCAAGCTCATCTACCTTCCACATTTGCGCATTCTTAATTCATAAACGTACAGTGTCCCATAACAGCATCCTCGAAAAGCTTGGCAAAATAGAATTTGCGATTATTAATTTAAACGTAATAGTTCATCCAAGTTCTTTTTTCTAATTAATTAAAACGTAATAACATGCAAACTTTATTTTGCCAAGCTTTTCGAGGATGCTGTTATGGGACACTGTACGTTTATGAATTAAGAATGCGCAAATGTGGAAGGGTAGATGAGCTTGGCCCTTTTTTTAGATCTCATTTCTTTTGAGTGTGTAAGGTTTGGCTGTATTTCTACAAGTTTTTGTTATGTGTGTGATCTCATTACTTTTTCAAGTTCCATTGCAAAATTATATGTTAAAATATAATAATTTTATCAAAGTTGATTTAATTTCTATGGTATTAGCAATAACAATATAGGATGTAAAATATCTAGACCCGGATTCATGTACATCCTGGGTATAGGTGGTATAACCATGGTATAACGACGGTATAAGGACTGGACCCCAATTCTTGAGTTCGTGGGAGATGACTGTTGAAAACGCAATTTGAAAACGAAGTCGTTTTCGTTTGACACTTTAAAAAGATATGCGTATAGCAAAGAGCTCGAAAAAGTTCTATATTTATTCTAGATGGCAGTGCCTTCATAAACCCGGGCCAATCGAAAGACGAGTTGCGTGAAATGATTTGATTGTTGCAATTATGTAAACAAACAGATGAGCAAGCGCATATTATTTGACACCTTGCTTCGACATTGTGTTTGTGTGTATTGTGTGACAGAACTATGTTGTGCGGGCCAAGGGTTGGCTAAGCTTGCCAAACATGTAATGTTTAAGCTCAGAAGATGTCGGCCAAGACTTAGGCATACCCGAAACCATTTCATCATCTTCATCACATGACTACAGCAAATCTAAATCACCTTCAGCTTCACAGACAGACAGAGAAAGATCAAAGAGAACAAATCCAAGTAGGCCAAGCAGTAGATTAACTGTAACTAAAAATATAACACCAAAATCTAAACATAAGCAGAAAAAAGAGGCAGTTAATAGCAGCTTAAACATATTACACCAAAATATACAGTGCATAGCAAATAAATTAACGGACCTAGATGCACTAATCAATGATATCGAGGAATCCGAGAAGCTAGAAGTAGATGTTGTATGTGTAACAGAACACTGGCAAAAGGAAAATGAAATATGTCAGGTTAACTTAGACAAATTTAAAATAATTTCTGCATTCAGTAGGTCGGTTCTAGGACATGGAGGAGTAGCAATTTTTGTAAACAAAAATAGGTTAAGGGATATAAAGGAAATGCAATTTATCAAAACTAACAGCCTGGAAAAACATATAGAGATGACTGGTGTTGAAGTAGAATTAGATACAAATTTGAAAAAGCCTAATATAATAATTCTTACAGTATATCGTACGCCAGATGGAAATATTGATAATTTCATAGAAAAATTAGAGAGTATTCTCATAAAAATATCAAATGAGAATAAAGATATAATTATCTTAGGAGATTTTAACATAGACTTCCTCAAAGACACTCCAAATAAAGATCAATAATTAAACATACTGTTCAATGCGTTTGACTTAAAATCCACCATAAACTCACCAACCAGATTCAATAGCCAACATAGTACTTCATCACAAATAGATAACATAATTACAAACATAAAATACGAACACAACTCTAATGTAATCCATAGTGGTATCTCAGATCACACAGGACAACTGATAAAAATAAACTGCAATCTGCATTGCCCGGTCAAAACTAAAACTTTGAAAAGATGTTTTAAAAACCAAGACATAGAGTTATTCAATGAACAAATTGGTGCTTTTAACTGGGATGAACTCGAGAATGCTGGTACTGTAAACGAGATGTACAATATATTTATAGAAAACTTAAAATACCATTTGAAACACACTTTCCTAAGAAAAAAATAACTGTAAAACATTCAAAGAATGCTCCACGCTGGCTAACAGCTGGAATAAAAGTATCTCGCTACAACTTAAAATGCTTATATCAAATAAGTTTACAATTCCACAACAACCAATTCTTAAAAGACTATTACCGTAACTACAAAAAAACGTATAAAAAGATAATAAACCTAGCAAAAGTTAAACATTATGAGGATCAAATTCGAAACAGTGAAAATAGACCAAAAAAAGGTATGGGAAATCATAAATAGTCAACTAGGTCGAAGCCACCAATAAAGTCAGATAACATCACGATAGAAGTTCAAGGAAGAACAACAGATGAACCTCACTTTGGGTGCACATGCGTTTTTTAAGCATTTACTGAAATCGGAAGCAAACTCACTCTGAATATAAACACGAGCATCCAAAACAAACAATTTCATTGATCATCTAAATAAGGTGCAAAAAAGCCCAACAGGATCCATATTTCTAAACGAGACCGATGAAATGGAAATAATTTCTATTGTAAAATGCATGAAAAATAAACTTCCAGTGGGCATGATGAAATTCCAATGGCACTTATAAAAAAAAGCATCAGATTTCTAGCAGAGCCGCTAAAGATGATTTTTAATAAATGTGTCATCGAAGGATCATTCCCAGACAGTCTGAAAATCGCAAAAGTTATCCCCCTGTATAAGAAAGGGGATCATACACAACAAGATAACTATAGACCAATTTCTCTACTCCCAGCTTTCTCAAAAATTTTAGAAAAAGCTCATTCAACTAAGGATTACTCAATTAAGGATTATTTTTTTTTGAAAAACATAATCTTTTCTCTGAACATCAAAGTGGGTTTAGGGAAAATAGGTCAACTTGCACCACTATCAAAAGATTCTTAGAAAAACTCTCTGATGCATTAAATCACAAAAAACAAGCTATAGGAATATTTTATGATTTGTCTAAAGCCTTCGATTGCATTGACCACAAAATTCTTCTATATAAACTTAATTACTATGGAATACGAGGCTCTGCTCTAAAACTAATAAAATCTTATTTAAGCAACAGATACCAGTATGTAGAATTAACAACTCAAGATGCAAGAGGAAATAAAATAAAAACCACTTCTAAAAAAATGCTTAACAGTTGTGGAGTCCCACAAGGATCAGTAATAAGTCCCCTTTTCTTCAACATATTCATAAATGACTTCCCTTTTTGCATAGAGGACATTGAACTATTTGCCGATGATGCGACATCACTAGTTACAGCCTCAAACTCAGAGACGCTAATAACTCTAGCAAAAGAGAAATCAATAGCTTGTACGAACTGGTTTAAAAGTAATAAATTAGTCTCAAACTCATCAAAAACAAAATTTATTCAATTTCATTCCACACAAAAAAGCAGATCTCTACAAAACCAATAAATGAAACTACTAATACAAGAATGCAATAGTACATGCACAAGGATTTCAAGGGTAGATGACATTAAGTTTTTGGGTATCCACATGGATGAATGTCTAACGTGGCACAAACATACAACATTTCTAGCCGGAAAACTAAGTTCTGCCTGCTACTCGATAAGGCTAATAAGGAATGCTACCAATATAGAAACAGCCAAATTAGTATATTTTGCACTTTTCGAAAGTAATCTAAGATATGGGGTTGAATTCTGGGGCCACTCTACCCATCATGAAAAAATATTTAAAATTCAAAAACGCGCTATCAGAACCATATTAAAATCACACCCAAGAACACACTGTCAACCATTATTCAAAAATCTTAAAATTCTTACTCTCTACAGCTTATATATATTTCAATCAGTGGTGATTGTAAAACAAAATATTCAACATTTAAGTAAAAATAATGAAATACATTCTCACCATACACGACAGGAAAACAACATTCACTTAGAACAAAAACAGTAGCAAACTATCTCAAGTAAACTCAAACTATTTCAAAACTAAACTATATAAAAAAACTCCCTAACGAAATAAAACAAATTACTGCAATCAACAAATTCAAAGAATTAGTGAAAAACTTCCTATTAAGCAAAGCGTACTACTCCTTAAAAATCTATTTGAAGAAAAATGGGCTGAAAGAACAATAGCCAGAACAATGCAATTATACATTAAGGCCTTCAGTTCTAATATTGTTCAATTTATTAATTTTTTTTGCAATTGGAGGTACCTATGGATGTATGAGTATATGTAAATGTGAAATAAGTAACTAATACTGGTCCAATTACAAAAAACTAATGTTACGAATATTAATTTTCTGTGGACTTGAATATGAAAATGGATCCTTTAGTAATTTTATATCAACTTCATATTTGTAAGTCTTATGTTAAATGTATCTTTAAAAATGTACTGTAAATAGATGTGTACCTGTATGTATGTTTAAATAATATAGTACATATTTATAGTATTATGTAATATCATAATTAGCCAATACAGGCTCAAATGTAAAAGTCTAATTAAATATTTACATGTATTTATTTATCTAAGGCAATAAACAACATAACATATGTAAGTAATAATTTTATCTAGTCCTATAGCCTAATGGAACTTTAGACCTACACTGTTGTATTATAAATAATTTTCTACATCTGGGCCTAGGTCAGGGACGGTTTCTGATTTGTTTTATGAGAGTATAATGACAACTTTTTTCAGTTCACACATAGAAGCAAAAGTTAAAATGTCCGCCATTGGTTTACGTATCGCACTTTCCCGCCGCACTCTGCTTATACCGTCAACAAGTGTCAAGTAACTATGGTTACTCTGCTGATTGTATAACGCTCATTTTAAAACCTTTATTTGGAAGCCTTCCAACAAACTTTTCAACTTTTTTTTCAAAAGAGACTATAATACTATAACCTTAATGTCCATGTAAAATATGAACATTGTAGTCCCACCCGTCTGGTCAGAATCGCGGGCCGACGTATTAGATGTAAGTAGCAGTAGTAGCAGTAGTAGGAGTAGCTAACATCCTTAAAGTGATTTTGAGCATGTTTCAAGCCATTTTTCACCAAGAAGGAATGGTCGTACCCCAATAAAATTTGGCATGTGTTGTCAGGTACCTAAATCCCCTCGATTGTGATAGTTTTCAAGTTCACATCACGTTACATGACGGCTGGGTAACACCTCGAAATCACCCCAACTCTGCTTGGTGTATAAGGTGCTTGAGTGTGTAGCGCACCGCGGCTTGGCTGCGGCGCCCTAACGGGCACCTAGATTTGTGCCATGTAGGCTACTGGATCAAAGTAAAATGAGGATGATTATGATCATTACTTATGGTATAAAGCCTGGACTATGGGAGATAGAGAGCAGATTCCCGAGGAATGCAGTGGGCAAGACAAGAAGGGTCAGAATAAGACAAATACCGTAGATATTCTGGATGTAGAGAAGTTTGCCCACAGGATGGAACATATGGGAACATATGAAATGAATGACGTAAGAGAGAATGTGGGCAAAGATTGGAGACGAAAACAGGGGAGGCCAACCCACCTTTATGTAGCAAACGAAGAAGGGGTTTGGCCAAAACAGTGTCAATGAAGCAGAATGCATGCAGTCATTGTGCTAGACCTGATAAGACGATTTTCAAAATCACCAGCGCCCTCTATATCGCGCCCACAAAGCATTGTGGGAGAAAGGGCATTTACAAGCTAATGGCGTTTTCCATTGGCATGCACTCGGCGAGTGCAGAGATGTCATTGTTGTCAACCTCCACTTGAATAAAATTACAAAACAGAACAAATGAAAAGACAAGTGGCAATCCAGTGCGCACTAGTGCGACCTGAGTGCGACCAATGGAAAACGCCATAAATGACATATACTCGGGTGTGTGGAGAACTTTGTTTCCAACAATGTCAGTGCAGTCCGCCACAATCCCAAGCATATGACATTTAGCATGCATGTAAATGCCCTTTCTCCCATAATGCTTTGCAAGGGAGCGCGCATGTGCAGTTCATTTTGATAATGGTCTATTCCTTTCTTTGGTCATGTTTCTGATGCATAAGAGATGATAGACCAATTGATTATTTGGCTTTAGGGTGCGTCAACTGTTTGATTGTAATGCACCTCTCTAGCCTAGGGGATGTGCGGAGGAAACCCCATGCTGGAAAGTGTGGGTTTCTCGTGTTGTGATGTAGTAGTCGTTATCTTGGTCCTCGGGTTGGTTGTCAAGGGGTTTCCTACGGCAACTGCCATAGCTTGCTTCTAGAGTCAGATATTAAAAACACTTGCCTACTTACCGATCCTAGCTCATGTTTACGGGACGGTCCTTGCCCTTTCCTCACCTCGTACGATCGGCACATGAATACCCTGGGCCCAGGCACGGGAGACGATTACTGAGGAAATAAAACAAGTCTTGTACTGTTATACAACTGGCAGCCCCTATAGGTGGTAAGATCACACAGCTGAGAAACGGTTTAGTCGAATTGGTTCAAAGATCTTAATACATACCTACCTGTTGGTTTTAGTGAAAAACACTTAGTTCCAATACACGCGCTCCAGTTACTCCCCGGCACTTGACGAGTGATCAAGCTCAAACAGTTTCTTCTTCTACAAGCACCTGCAGTTGCCAATAAGGTAAGCTGTTGGGTTCCCTAGCCAAAGCCGTGTTTGTAAGCATTAACCTAGCCGTTTGGCCACTCCAATCAATGAAACAATAGTATAAGCATTACTAACTAACTAGCAATAAATAGTTTAACTACGCTACATTTACTTAAAAGACCAAAATGGTCTACTAACCTATTTGCCTGTAGTCCTAGGGCCTAGAGTTTTCCTCCAATTACATTGTATCAGCCTACCCCCATAACACAACGCTACAGTATCACAATAATTACTAGAACATTAATAATAGGCCTACATTACCTGTGAAGGCACTCTCAATAACTTTGCAAGTTTGTTTGTCACAATGATAATGTGAAGGTAGCTTCAGTAGGCCTACACTGACAGCTCCACCACCACCAACATCTGGACATATAAAACTAGGAAAACACCCAAGTCGTTAGACGAGAGAATAAGTTAATGTGTCGAGTACCCTGTAACATTCCCATTTCTCCCCCTATACCCAAGACTGGATCTAGACGGCATTGTCTTTCCTCCCTAGCCTATCATAGGCTAGAGTGGCACATTATGGCCTTACAGTTGACGTGCCCTTATACCAACTAAACTCAAAACTCCTACCATTTATACCTATCGATCAACTTAGATGCAAATGTTCCCGGGTACTCAACACGTCAATGACTCGCTCACTCATCTAAAAACGACTATGGCGTTTTCCAAGTCTAGTTGGATAAGGTGCCCATAAACCCTTGAATGTGGGAGACCTGGGTTCAATCCCCTGATCGGGAAAGATTTTGTAATTTCTGGATTGTATTTTAAAAATTATTAAACTTGTTTTGAAATGCAAATAATGCAGTGTTTTCTATAATCTGTGACAATACTATGGAGAACAGCCAGTACGAATAGGTGTAAAGATTGCAAGGTTTACTCAATCTCAGAGCAGAATTTGAGGGAACCTTGAGCGAGCAAGATTCGATACACCTTGGTCTCTGCATTCTATTTTCACCGGTTGACAAGTAACAAATATATTTTTTTTCCAAGAACAAAACCATTGTCGTAAAATTGAATCTATCACATTTACAGCCTATTTAGGCTATTTTTTATCATTTCTGTAGGTTTAAATCCTGACAGATTTCGCTCATTTTGTTAGCAGTTCTCAGTTAACTCGTAATGGATGTCTGTTAAAAATTTTTAGCTCAATCTGTTCGTCCGTTTGGCTGATTTTTTATGTAAAACACACACAGAATGACGGAATAAGTCTATTAAATCTAAAATAGGCAAGCTACTACAAAATAATGTACGTTAGTGTATGAATCATGTTTGGTTGGTCCACTTTGACCATTTGAGTTGCACGTGAACTTAGTCTAAACGTCAAGGTCAATGATTAAAACTCTCATTTTATATTTCATATTTCTTTTATTGAAAATGGTATCATTTTGTGCATGATGTCTATTTACAAAGCATTTGTACGTTTTTACATTAGGCAATATAAAACGGGAATGATTTAATTTCACAAAATATTTAAAAAATTGCATCGCTAAAGCATTAGTATATACAGTAACGAATGAGTAAGAACCAATGGTTATGTACAAAATGCCATTACTGTTCTGGCTCGAAATCATAGTAATACTTTGTTTTAGAGTCCAAAACCCATTAGTGTACACATAATCCTGTCAAATAAGAATTTTGGAGGAAAAAATTGCGATGTCGCTGAATTTTTGCAGAGACCTTCCTTAAAGGATACTTATCAACATACTAAAACTCCCCTACAATCGGACTGGAGCTTCGGCCACCATATTGGAAAATGGCGGCCAAAAAGTGTTTGTTATCGAATATCTCCAAATTTGTTTGAGATAGACAAAATATCTCAATTGCAAAAATATTCCCCATTTAATTCCCTACAAAACAGGTGTCCTCTATAGTTTTGGTAGGGGCAAAGGTTACGTCACAAAATCGTGGTTTATATGTTGCTCATTGGAATACCAGCTAATTTCCAAATTTTCACGCCCAGCATCAAACAATGCCCGGTAAATCCGTAAGAAATCGATTTAAAACGGGGTTCATGAAAGCTTCCACAGTATTTTAAAAAATCAGGTCTGCGAAATCGAATTTTGCATTTACCCGGAATTTTAGTTTTTCCATTGTTGGCATTTCCTCAAAAATGCCATATTTTACTGTCTATTATTAAGCACTAAATAGCATTGAAGGAAAAATTCTTTCTACGCACATTGAAAGGACGTAAATAATGATCCGATTACAACCAAAGTTTAAATCCAATATGGCTGCTAATTCCTAATATTCACAATATGAATACTGTTTTCGTGCTGTTTTTACACTCTTTTTGTTACATAATTCACTTTGATGCTGTGGATACTAGGAATTAGCAGCCATATTGGATTTAAACTTTGGTTGTAATCGGATCATTATTTGAGTCATTTCAATGTGCGTAGGAATAATTTTTCCTCCAATGCTATTTAGTGCTTAATAATGGACAGTCAAAAATGGCATTTTTGAGGAAATGCCAACAATGGAAAAACTAAAATTCCGGGTAAATGCAAAATTCGATTTCGCAGACCTAATTTTTTAAAATACTGTGGAAGCTTTCATGAACCCCGTACAAAAGTCCTTTTGTATTTAAATCGATTTCTTACGGATTTACCGGGCATTGTTTGATGCTGGGCGTGAAAATTTGGAAATAAGCTGGTACTCCAATGAGCAACATATAAACCACGATTTTGTGACGTAACCTTTGCCCCTACCAAAACTATAGAATACACCTGTTTTGTAGGGAATGAAATGGGGAATATTTTTGCCATTGAGATATTTTGTCTATCTCAAACAAATTTGGAGATATTCGACAACAAACACTTTTTGGCCCCCATTTTCCAATATGGCGGCCGAAGCTCCACTCTGATTGTAGGGGAGTTTTAGTATGTTAATAAGGATTATATAAGGAAGAACTCTGCAATAATTCAGCGACATCGCAATTTTTTCCTCCAAACGTCATTATACGATCTTATTTGACAGGACTAACATACGGAACAGAAATGCCCCAGTTTAAGTATCCAACGGTTATTTTATATTGCATGCCACACGACACAGCGTGGGCACTAGTGAGTAAGAGTTTTGATTAAACGGAGCATTTCTGCCCATGAACTAAAACGTGTCCCTTCTCGATATTTACAAACTTTCCTTTGTACTATAGAAATTACAAACTTGCCACTGGCAGTCGAGTTAACCGACGAGGGTCAAGTGAAGGGCACACTTTAGTTTAATTAACAAATCAACACGGGACTTTGTGGATTTATAACAATTTATCATCCTTTTAGTATGGTAGTTACTGTAATGAGTTGATGGCACATATAAAAATAATTTTTTATGTCTAAAAAATTATTTTTCATCTAAAATAGTACGAAACTTTGCATTAAGTATTACCCGTCCTTAAAAAGAAATCCAACGATTCTTTTAAAAACGATTCACAACACTTGAAATTGACACCATGGCAACATTTTTGAGTTCAATAAAAAATAAAGAATTTTTGATTTTTATACACATTTTTAATTTTTTTATATAAAAATAAATAACTAGTTCCTAAAGATTACATTTAATTACTCTTTTTTACTTTAGTAAAAAAGTAGCACCTGAGTTGATCAAACATCACCATGGTACGCAATTTTTTGTGTATTGCGAAATATTCTTAATGCCACTTTTTTTTCTTCTTTTATTTTTAATTAAAAAACATGAGTAGCATTTCTGGCAAATGCAATGTGCTACCTATGTAGAAACGAGACTAATAGTACTGAATTGATTTACATAAATATTAAATATACATTAAAGTGAACAAATAATATTACATTTTCTCTAATACATCGCAATAAAGAGATTACTGATAAAGTCAATGGTGTTTAATTGGAGATACTGTGCACCAGTCAAAACAAAACCCATCTTAAAGCTGGTGTTTTTTACTGATAGCTCGGCATAGCCCATCTCACCAACACTAGTGAGGATTTACCGCCAGGGCTATCCCAGGGTCGTAATAATAATAATATAGGCTCTTCCTTACAGTTTTAGCGTGAACTTTTATAACACATTACTAAATAAAAATAACAGAAATTCACAATAACAAAGTACTGTACGATAGAAATAAAAATATTATTTACAGTAGGTATTTCTCGATGTCTCTTTTGTACTGTCAACAAATTGCTGTTATTTATAACTCACATGAATGATTCACACAATGGTTACAATAATCACATGGTACTAGTAGGCCTATAGTACCAATGTTGAAGGCTGTTACAATCTGGGACTTGATGTAATTATTATCAAAAATGGGTAAATTAAAATTAAATGTCTGCGATTAAATTTAACATAATTGGAACAACAATCATGCTACTGACGGAAATCTATATAACTTAACTACAAACAAAAATAACACCGTTTCACACTTGTACATATTGCTTGCCACAATTCCCAAATTTGAATGATTGAATGAACTTTGGCTTAACGTTTGATTTACGTATGTGAGCTTACGCTGATCAAGAAGACTGGCTATGAGAGAGTCATGAGAATGACGAGGGATGAACCCACGCAACAAGGAAGGCAAGATCCAGCAACAGGTGACTCGAGACTGCTCAAAATTGTAATGGATAGCAAAATATAAGATATCAGATTTAATAGATCAAGGTGCATAATATGTCCTTTACATTATTAATTAGCCTAAGTTATTGGCTGCTGCTTTCACCCCCACTTGCCACAAAGCAAATATTGTTGTACCAAAAACTTACAATTCAATTATATTTGGCAATTCAAGAAGACATAACTAAATACATACTTGAATTTTCCTGCAATCAATCTTATTCCAACGACTTTAGGCCGCCTTCGAGTAATGGCTGCACGATTTTGATATTATATAGGCTAACCAATAAAGCAACTACGTACCTACTAGCCGATAGGCATTCTATCACAACCAACATTTTTGAGGTCTTGATGTGATAAGATAAATTATCATTTCTTAGTTCTAAAATGCAATAAAACAAGGCAGAGAGTGACTGCTGTACGATCTGAAAACCAAAATCCACAATACCGATAATTATAAAAAAAACTGTGATAGGGTAAAATCATTGCCTTAAAAATCTATACTTAGTAATTAGTACCTAGTGTAGACCAATTAATGCACTTTGTAGTGAAATGTGACCCTAAATATTATCACGAGACAATACTCAAGTGGATTGTATGTCATCTCTTCGCAGTTGTACAAGCACAGTGCCCCAACGTACGTACTAAGAATACGAGAGAATGGAGTCGAAAAATACTAGTCAGAAATACTAGTCGTACTAGGGGTGTGCAAGCCCAAGATTTAAGTCAAGACGAGCATAGGAATAAAAGGCAAATTTCGAGATGCACATTTTCGAAGTTACCTATAATAATTTTTACTGATCATTATTTGCAATTTTTCTGCGGTGCCCGGCCAGATAGGTTTGATATCCGCTACCAAATGAATGTGGAGGGAGTGAGCAAGCTTTCAAGCTGTAAGGTTCCCAAACCTTGATACAAAAAATTTAAGTTAACTAATTTCCTGTAGATATAAATGTTCATACAAGTAAGCGGTACCCATTTGTGTAGTGTAATCGATCGCGTAAACAATGATGGGCTCAACTCGACTGTGGAATGCGGAGGAATGAAGTAAATACGATTTATTTTGGCATATAAAACTTCCGTCAGTCAAGTGACTCAGGTCGACAAAAATCATCCAACTCGCCAACAAATATCTCGTGGTTTGAAACAAGAAAAAAAAATTGGTCCAAGTCACTAATCAACTCTTGGACTTGTCCCCAAGACTACCGATTTGGCGATTTTGAGCGATTTAAAACAATAAGCGAGATGAAACGAGTGGGCTCAAGACTTGGCTTCCAGGGCCAAAGGCATTTTGCATTCTACGAATTTGCTCAAGTGTAAAACAAGGGAATTTAATACGTAACCGTGAACTTATTCAACTAACATTCAAATAATGAAAATCGGAGTTCAAAACATCGTAATGGAGTCTGCAAAAATTTTCAAATGCGGTCCACAGATCATAAAAGTTCAGGAACCTCTGCTTTACCTCTTCGAGGCTTCACTTATAAGAATTGGAAAGGATAAGAATTTTGGACGGTGGATTTGAGTACAGCCCAATAGTAGCAATTGAATTAATTATGAAGTTTAAATATTAAGAGCCTGCAATACCAGTGATTTTTATCAGGATCACTTAGGAAGTCAGTCATCTGATTGTATTGAAAGTTGAGAGGCCTACCAAACTTTGCACAGATGTTAAAGGGGTATTCACCAGCTAAACTCAAAAAATATATTTCATTCAGGCTAACTAGTTATGAATTTAGAAATCAACAAAAATATTATTGTTTCTACCTTGACCCCGAAAAAAAAAGTCGAACTTGGTATTTTTTGAGCTAGGTCCCATCGGCAAAAATCTCCAATAAGAAATAACATGGGGACAATCTTTATGCCCCGCGACCTTGGAGGATTTTGATCCGAAAAAATACTGGCCATTATTGACGTACTCTCGACAGCCTTGTCTGTAAATCTTCTATATTTTGTTTTGTAATTTGGGCAAGTGATTCGGTCAAAATATGCTGATTACCAAGAAGGGGTGTGATTTTGGAATGCATATTTTTGCGTGTTTAAGGCACAATGTAATAAAGGGTCATTTTAAATTGGTATGATGCTCTAGTAGTATCTATGTGGAACAAAAAAGAAGCAAGTTAAAGCCGATTTAAGAAATTTTCCAAAACACCAATTTTTGCAAATTTCATTATTAAAAAATAGAAAAATTCGTGTAAAATCACAGTTACAAGATATAATTTTTTAAACTGTCATTTGAGTGTAGTATTCTGCTATAGATTAAGCAACAATAAATAATTTTTGGGGGTAATAGCCTCTTGTATAGACACACTTTTAAAAAAAAAACATGACAAAAATTCAAAATGAATTTATATTTTGGATTTTTGTAAAATTATTAAAATTGGTAATAATAGGTATTTCAAATTTGGTAAAATTTATTTGTAGGCCTAGCTAATCCACACCATGTTTGACTATCAGAGCAACCTGGCTCTTTGATCTTGTGGTTAGCGTCTCTGCTTCCAATGCAGAAGGTCCAGGATTCGATTCCAGTTAAAGTCAGAAGCTTTTTTATCTTCTAATTTGGACTAAGTCCATCAGTTCTTGTCTTAGGAATTTATAAACGGTAACTTTGGAGCCGTCCTAGCAACGAGGCACATAATAAATTTAAAGTTGTTCTGAATCGGCCTTGTTGATTCTGGTGTTGATCCGCGGGTGTTCGTACTGTCCATACCACTGATTGCTAGATGTATTTCCTATTAATTGACAAACCACGCAAAATTTCATACCAATCAAATGACAACTGGATGCAGGGAAAGTTCACCCAAAATAGCTTACTCAAAAAAAGCACAGTCTGCAGCCAATTGCTATAGATTTAATAATTACACTGAGCAAATATATAATTAAAATGAAATATTATTAATTGTCCATCACTAAATTATTTAATTTATTATATTATAGTTCTAGTACAATTACATTATAATATATATATTATATATATTATATACTATTAGGGGGATTACGAGGATCCCTGGTTGGCTATTAGCCTACATACTTTTAAACAGGGGAGAAAGACATTAACTATCATATAAATTAATGCCTACTTAGCAAATAGTCTACTGTAGATATATTTAAAAAATGCTAATAGAAACAACCAAATATTATTGAATGATCCAAAATTAAATAAAAATGACTGAAGGTATTTTAAAACCCCAAGCAAAGTTTTGGTGGATTTCAATACATACAAAGTCATTGCAGCCATTGCCATAATGTCAAGTATCCCATTTTATTCAAATATTAGAATCGTAAGGGAAACGTCTTGTCAAAACTAACTTTAAAATATCCAAGAGGTATCAAAAAAATAAAATGCAAGGACAATCATAATTGCAAGAGATGATAGTAGAATTAACTGCACAATTGCATCCACAAAGGATTATGGGAAAAAGGAACAAAACTGTGGAGATAGCTCATCTTACGCAGCCTACCATATACTCAAAGACGGCCGGGCAACTGACACGAAAAATCTTCTGTATTGTTGCATCAATATTACAATTTTGGATGGTTGAAAAAAAATGTTACAAAAGTTATTGAATAATTTTTTTAAAAAAGCATTTTTGCCAAGTGAACTGAAACTTTGCCCGGACGAAAAAAAAGAACTTTGATACGGACAATAAAACCAATCCGTTCTAGTCAAATCCAACCATTTCACAGCCAACTTCTTAGTCAATATGACGTCTATCAACAAGACAACAAAAATGTGTTAAATTAAATACACCAACGGCAACTGATATTTCTTTCAAAAGTGCACTAAAACCACTTTATTAACCTTCTTGAAGCAAGTGGAGTAGCAATAACATCAGCAGTAAAGTGTGGCATACATACAAGTGTCATACGGTTTACAGGATGGGTGGTGTAGTAAGTAGTACACTACACTAGTAGACTAATTCAGTTTGTGCCAGCTTGCAGCAACTTGCTAACATAGCCAAATAAAGTTTTCCTGGCTAAGAGGGAAAGAGGGAGAACAGCACAAACTCTACTAAAATATGTAGTTTGTAGCAACAAACAGTAAAATAAAGTGAATTTGATATGGTCCGACATTGGCTGCCTTTTAGAACACGTTTCTATTATTAAAAGTACTGTACCCAAATATTGCTTGATTGTTGATTGGTGTGCGGGTAATGCATGATATGAGTCTCCAGAATGGTCTATAGGTCACTGAAGTCAACGATGCAACATTTTGTATAGGTAGGCCTACCTACACTACACTACTGGTGTAGTCTTTCAACGAGTGTTAAAAGCAAACATGTAGGTAAAAAATAAGGCAACAAAACCAACTTCGAGTAACGCGCTATTTTAAAATTATCTAATAATAATTAATTTTAGATACATCAAGCTTTGCATTTCTGCATAGAGTAATACTTTCAGTCTTAAACTTGATGTAACTAGTTAGAATGAGACAGGTGCGAGTTTCTTGTCCCTACGATGGCGGAAGGCTGACCTAACACCTGATTGTAGTATTGAGATCACTATCTCAGCAACTCTTACGATTACCTAAATATAACTTCTCTCATTCATCGTCTCAACAATTAAAATTAATTTTCACCGGTAATGCTCTTTGCTTCTCTGTTGGGGCAGCAGTCGCCCCGACTTGACGACGTACATTTACAAGTACTTTAAATAAATATTTGGCTTCTCCTTGAAGTTTTTAACGAGACTAACTTCACTGCACTTCACTGTGATGGTGATGATAGAACTTCTTCTTTCACTATAGCACTCGTTACCACTAGTCTGTCCACCCGGAAGCGGTTGTAGCTTCGGTAAGGTGTTTTAGAGAGGTCATTGTCAGTTAGTTGACGAGTCCGATTCGGCACTAGACCGTCCACTCTACCCATGAACCACTCGAAGCAGACCTTCTGTTGTGTGTCACTGACATTGTCGTCCGCCCACGTCGTATGCCAGCGCTGGAATTTATCCGATAGCCTCAGGGAAACGGATGGGTGACACTGCAATACAAATTCCAACGTTGTTAAATGCTCCTAATTGAGGAACTGGGGATTGGTTAGTTAATGTCTGAACACGCTTGCTCTTGTAGGTACTAGGTCAGTTGTTTTGCAGTCTCAGCTTCCTTGACTCGGGCCAGATCCACAACCTACAAAAGGCACCGAGCGTTGTGACAAGTGCTCGCAACCGTACGTGACTTCTGGGTCATTGCTTCTTTACTCCCAAATCCAAAATATGGAATAAACCTAGGGAGGAAAGGGACTGCATCACTTGTGCAGTCGGCGGCATGTCTAAGGCTGTCAAAGCGGGCGGCGCTCGGACCAGTAAATAACAACATCCCTCGTTCCCCACAGCGTTCGGCAGCATGGATACATAAATTAGAGGCCATTATTGGGACTTAAAATACGATATGTTGTCGGGGAATTCGTAAGTACAACGTTCGTTAAATCAAGGAATATTTAGTATATGGTGTGAGATAGGATCCAACAGCTTACCTTCAAAAAGTGATTGTGGCTGCTGAATTTCTTGATAAAGCATAAATTCAGCAGCCACAATCACTTTTCGAAGGTAAGTGTTGGATTCTATCTCACACCAATATACTCTTGCTAACTGGCATTCTATCAACATTACCAAGGAATATTCAACATTGATCTTATGGGATTTTTTAGGGACCAACAAAAAATCCATACAATCAAGGAATTTGTTAATCAAGGAACGTCAAATCAAAGTTTCACTGTATTTCCATGTTCTAAAATAAAATTAAGGTTCCAACTAGTCAAAATATAAAACTGCTTCCAAAAAACACTTGTGAAGCCTCGCATAATTTATTGCAAAAGCAAGACAGGCTTCCTTTGTCCCACTTAGCTCTGGCGCCAGTCCGTGTTTAATGAGACGAACTTTGCGCCGGCGAATCTTGGTGCATAAGGGGCAAAGAATTTGATTTGTGGCAGTCACGGTGAAAACTATCTGTTCAAAACATTACTGGGACACTAGAATCTACTTAGACAGGGTTCTAGTAGGCCAACTCACCTCTCTCGCCCGGTCCAACGCTCTCCGCCTGTACAGGAAGTTCTCCTTGTTGATGACGAACACCCTCTTGAACGAGTTTATGTTGAACCTACACTGGGTGTTGTCTTCCGCGACCATCTCTCCGCCGCCCGTCGCCGGACTGGCCAGACGCTTCTCCGCCGGAGACTTCTCGTCCTCGGAACCACTGCTGTTGGCAAGACACAATCATATGCAACATTTACATAAGCCTACAACGAGCTTTACCAGTAACCTCAAAGCCACGTTATTTATTGATATTTTGTTGGGAATACATGAATCAAGTTGCAATTTGTAAGAAATTGTAGCCTGTTATTTTTCACACATCATAAGGATTTGATATTAACGTTGGTGGCAGCCCCAAGCTATTGTAAATTCCCCGCTGTAATACCAACATAGCCTACCCTAAGCTTCAGCAGGGAGTTCACCACAAGTCTTGAGTTAACTAGGGTTTACATACAGGCTGGTACAATCCTTTATGCCCCGTCAAACTGGTTGAAAAAGACTCGGGTCAAGTTAAATTACAACACAAACAAGATCTTCTACGGCTGCGTAACAAGATCTGCAGCTGCCAAACAGCTAAAGGTGCTAATTAACAGGCATAAGAAACACTTGCGACCGATCAGCTGGTAAACAAATAATATTAATCCTCCAATAGTGAAATAGGCCTGAATTATTGATAATCCGAGAGGCCAACTCACCTAGCCTTGTCCTTCCCCGCGTCAGACTTCTTCTCCTCGCCCTCCACTTTGATCCGATCCTCCGCCGACCCCTCGCTCGGACTGTCTCTCTTCTTCCAGGGCCGCGTCTCGATGTACTCGCCCACGTCCGACAACGAGACCAGCTTCGCCCCCGACCGCTGACGGTACGACCTCAGGTTGCGCGACAGGAACGTTGCTTTCCGTCTCCGGCTGCTGCCAGCGTCGGACTCAACCTGGACCAGAACAAGCCGGGGTTAGAGGCGGGAATCATCGTCGGGCCCATCGCACACTTACACCAAGCTAACCTAGCGAGTCATCGGAGTGACATTGCAATCAGCTGCTTCTCTCTGTATTATTGCTTGTCCTCAACATACCTAACTGCAACATACACCTGAGGACTGTTCTGTCATATTGTGTTGTGTAGGTCGCTAACATGAGTCATAAACTCATGATTAACACAGCCATAAAAATTTCTACTGAGGAAAAAATGTAAATTTTATTTAGGCCTAACCAATTTTGAAACAATGAACAAAATACTTTATTTTTACTGGAAGGAGGGACATTGTACTTGCACACTGTTTCATTGTTACAGTAGAGTAGTGTTGGTTGGTGGTTGGAACATAGACGAAGGCAACACTACAAGAAATTGCGCTATTCAGTCCAAGTCCAAAGGATACACATCCCGCAACCCAACTCACCTCGTCCCCGTCCTCGCTAATGTCGAGCAGGTCGTCGTCGTCTCGATCCTCCTGCGCGCGCGGCGTATTGTTCCCCCCGCCGACACCGTCGGGACCGTTGTCAGCGAACCTCTCGATGTACTGAGACCACTTGTCAGCCTCCGCGACCTCGGGCTCCTCCACCTCAGTCTCGAGCAGCTCCACAGTGATCTTGCAGTCCAGCTTGTACTGAAACACACACACCCTCATTACATGACGCATCCTTGCTGCAACATCCAACTACGTATTGCTTTATCAGTTGGGACTAGGGATTAATAAGGGATATATTAATCAACATTAGACATTAGAAAAATGTAGGTGTAGAGAAGTTAAGTGACAGGATGGGAAGGACACGGTTGAGATGGTATAGACATATGAAACGAATGGGGGAAAACAGGATGCCCAAGAAAATGTATGAAAGAAGGAAGAAGAAAACTGGGTAGACCACAGAAGAGATGGAAAGACATAATAGCAGGAGACTTGGAGGCAAGAGGAGAGAGCTGGGAAGATGTCAAAGAGATACGATTGTGGGAGGATAGAAAAAATGTGGAAAAATTTGGTTGCTAAACCCAAGCTGCTCTGCGGTCTGATTCTGTAAGATCGTTATGGAAGATAACGATCGTTATCCGGCACTTTAGCGACAATTTTGCGTGTCGACTGATTCTGTAAAAATGATATAACGATCGTTACGGTAGCGATCGCTATGATAACGAGAATGAAAAAGGTGTCGCTATGCTATCCACTGCCCCCTATGGCGGCCGTAGCGACTACCTTACAGAATCAGGTCGATAACGATAATTTATAACGATTGATATTTCATATCAACCGTGATCGCTATCGCTATCATAGCGACTATTTTACAGAATCGCACTGCTGGGTAGACCACGGAAGAGATGGAAATACATAATAGCAGGAGACTTGGAGGCAAGAGGAGAGAGCTGGGAAGATGTCAAAGAGATACAATTGTGGTAGGATAGAAAAAATGGAAAAATTTGGTTGCTAAACCCAAGCTGCTGACCCTGCAAGAAGGAGGAAACGGCAATGAATAAAGATGATATTAATCCATGTAATTATTAGGGACGCCGGGCGCACTAATATGCCAATGGGTATTCAAAACATTACCAATTATGAAAATAAATACAGTAAGATCTCTCTTATCCGATCTCCTCTTATCCGATGTTCCGTGTTAACCGAGCCGCCGAAAAAAAAAAAAAAAAAAAAAAAAAAAAAAAAAAAATTAAAGTTTTAAATACGTAAATAAAACATAAAAATAATTACAGACGCCGCGCCGCACTTTTTTAAATGTACTCGCATACATTTGTAGGCATGCCTTACGAGTGAGTGCAAAGAAGATAGATCGGCGATATATCTCGACTTTCGAGCAGTGTGCATCAGTCTACTGAGCATATAGAGTTCAGTGGTCAGTGTGCGTCGGGCGCATCGCCGGTAAGCGTCAGTGCCACCCACTGAGCATATAGAGGTCAGTGTGCGTCGCGCGCCTGCGCATACGATCCAGCCATCTCACACACAGCTGTTCAAAGATGGTCGTTGTGGAACTAGATGCAATCATGTTTCAACCGATTCACGAAATTCGTAATCACGACGCATTGAATTGTTATTCCTGGGCTTATCTTATTTCTTTCCCAGACTTATCTTGCGTCGTGAGCTTCAGCGCGGGCATAGTAGTGAGAGGTTTTCCCACATGAGAAAGAGAGCTAGGCCTAGGCCTATGTTTGCATTGTAGGCCTAGGCCTACTGCGTCGAGTTTAGGCCTAGGCCTAGGCCTAGACATACGTTTTTATTACGACATGTAGGCCTAATTGTGTACGTGTGTTCGTGAGCTTGAATTACAAGCTATTAAATCATTTAGTATACCCTGTATGAAGTGTATCGTGTGTATTTTATGTTCCTTTATCCATTACATGTGTCATATATCATTTTACCACATCAGGCTATGCTACGAGAGCAAATAAACAATTGATCCGCGCCATCCGAGTTTTTCGCAAATCCGAGGTGCCCCCGGTCTCATCCAACTCGGATAAGAGAGATCTTACTGTACCAATAAAAAGTAGGGGTGTGCGAAGCTTTGAAATTATCGAATCCGGATCGAATCTTTTGAAGATTCGAATTCGATTCGTCAGTCGAATCCAAAATCCTAAATTTCGAAGTATTCGGCCGATTTCGAATCCGGCGCCAAATCTGCGCCTTCGCGATTTGTGATCGATCGATCGATATATTTGACTGCCACTGAGATTTGCGATCGGTCGATATAATTATATGGCCACTACTGCGATTTGCGATCGATCGATATACCGGTGTGCATATGGCCGTCACTGCGTCACTGAAGCTCCAGCTGTTTCATATCACGCACACGGAAAACGTTTTTACATTTTACACCTATACTTTTTTATATAAGTCAAAAAAACTAAAAAGTTATGAATAATAATGACGAGGAAGATGCGGATGATCCGCAGCCCCGGTTGAAGCGACGTCCAAAAAAGGGCTAAGAGTGCAATTTGGGATTTTTTCTGTAAGAACACTAGTGCTGCTGACAAAGACACTTCCATGTGCAACACATGCAAGAAAGTATTTAAAACTCCAAGTGGTAAGTTTATTTTGTATAGTAACTCATATTTTTGTTTATAACTTTGTTTATTTTGTATTTAGTGATCATCCTAGGCTAGGCCTAGGCCTAGGCCTAGGTAGGCATAGGCCTACTAGAGGCTTATCCCAAGCTCAGTAGTTTAGGCCTAGGCCTAGGCGCTAGGCCTAGGCCTAGGCCTAGTCCGCATTATGATTTGGAAGGATGTCTAGGCCTACTGTTTGTGTGATCTGTCTTTCACCATTAGTGTGTGGGCAAGAAATACACATAGGCCTAGGCTTTATGTTGGGGCTATAATCTAATAAAATAGGCCTACAAATCGAAATAGGACTAGGAACAGATAATGTTTAGAAGTGTTAGGCCTAGGCCTAGCAAGTGCACATTTATTGTAATTTGGAAAGATAGGGTAGCCTAGGCCTAGGCCTAGCCTAGGATGATCACTAAATACAAAATAAACAAAGTTATAAACAAAAATATGAGTTATACAAAATAAACTTACCACTTGGAGTTTTAAATACTTTCTTGCATGTGTTGCACATGGAAGTGTCTTTGTCAGCAGCACTAGTGTTCTTACAGAAAAAATCCCAAATATTATGCACCTACTATGTGTTTTTTATAAATAAATCTTAACTTTTCAACTAAAATAAAATAATGCATTTTAATTTATTCAATAGTGCACATGTGGAATATGCAGATAGTGGCCTCATTGTGCAGAACAGAGGGCACAAGTCTCTTTCAGGTACAACATAAACGTGGAAGTTGCCGGTAATGCCACGCACAACAGCTTTAGGAAAATAATAATCTTTGGATTCGGATTCGGATTCGAGGATATTCTTGCTCAGGATTCGAGATTCGGATTCGAAAGCAAAAACTTGGATTCCCACACCCCTAATAAAAAGTCAAAACAACAAAAACGAACAGCCAACGAACGATGATCACCAGAATAAACACGGCTCGCAGAAGAACGCAAAACACAAGATATTTATAATTGTGTATTTATCACGGGAGTACTAGTCATGTTATTGCCATCTATAAATATCTGACAGGGATTCGGCTTGACCATTACCGCAAATACTTTTTGTATCCCTACCTACTTAACCTCAAACTAATCACCTAGAAAAATGGCCAAATGGTGATAAAATACAATGCTACTGCCATCCCCCAAACAAACTTTAGTGCTACAGGCTATTACTTACCAACCTGAACCCTCTTTCAAATAAATTAATGATTTTTTTAATCCTTAAATTGGCTATCAATTAGGGATGACATCGGGTACCCGGTTCCAGAAATTACCCGGAGCCGATTTTAAGATCCGGGTATATTTCGTGGCCGGTTTTAGGCTAATTCACCAGTTTAAATTACGCGCTACGTGGTTGCGGTCTTTCCCGCGGAGCGTGCCCGCTGCCTAAAGAGTAACTGGAGTTGACGACAGAGCGCGTTGTAAGCTATCACGTGCTTTCGTCCGTCTCGGCGAGTCACGCCCATGCCACGAGTGAGTGCAAGAGAGAAAGATGCGGCAATAAATCTTGGACACTGCCGTCTGCGCAGTACGAGATGCGCGTACGATCCAACCAACTCACACTCACAGCTGACTGACAAAGATGGTTGGGTGAAGAAGAACTCGCGATGCAATCATCTTTCAACCGATTCACGAAATTCGTAATCACGACGCATAGGATTGTTATTCCTGGGCTTATCTTCTTTCTTTTCTAGGCTTATCTTACGACGAGAGCACCAGTGCGGGACAGAGTAGCGAGAGATTTTCCCACATTCGACGCGCGTCCGTCCTCCCCTGCTTCCTGCCCGCAGGCCTAGGCCCACCGACAACGAGCTTCACTGCCTGTACAGTGTAATTGGTAAACTAATCTTTGGTGTAATGAAGAATGAAGATCATTGCCTGGTTATCAAAGGGGTTCTTTATTTGTGAACGATTATTGCAAAAGTTTCCAGAGACGGAAACGTAGTCAGTCGGTATGACTTTCAAACCAACTAGTAGGCCTAGGAAACAGCGTTTCCACACATCGTAACGTAACGGGACCCGGGTACCCGGGTAATTTGAGTGCTGGAACCGGTTCCGAATTTTGCTACCCGATGTCATCCCTACTATCAATCCTATCATCTTTTAACACACAAATGGTACAGCAGAGTCTTGATCGACGACAATAAAAATAAAATAAACTCACCTGCCTAAATCTAGAAATTCTTTATCCCACAATGATTGATATGATATAAGTTTGTTGGGAAGTAAAAGTTACCATTTGAACATAAAGATGTAAAAGTAGGCCTAACATGTAGCCAGACGCGAGTCCGCCATTATCACGAGACATAGGGGTGCGTGACTCTAAAAGCTGACTCACCACGTGGATCTTGAAACTGTTCTCGTCGGTCAGCGCCTGCTCCGCCCTCTTCTGATAGCTGAGCTCGTCGGCCGCCCTCTGGTGGGCGGTGGAGCAGAGTCCCCCCGCCCCTCCCCTGCGCTGCTCCTGCTGTAGCATCTCCACGCACTCCTGGCACGAGTCGTCCGACACCAGGTGCTGCAGCTGTCGGACCGCGTAGGTCACCACCTTGTCCAGCGTGAACGAGATGTAGGCGTGGATGCCGAACATCTCGCGCAGGGTGTCCTCGAACGCGTTGCTGTCCATGTTGCCGTCCAGAACGTTCTTCACCATGTCTAGGAACGCAGGGTAGTAGTCCTGAACCTCAATCTCACCTGCAAACAAAACAACATGATAACAAGTGATTTTGTCGATTATAAGAGGATAGAAGCGAAAAAATTTGTTTGCTAAACTGAAGCTGACTCTGCCAGAAGCAGGAAACGGCACTGGGTGATGACGACTATCCGAGCTGTGAAAATAGCAGCAGGCCTACAGTATTCTTCCTTAGAAACAGTTTAAGAAAGAGCTTCTTTATAAACAAAATGTTGTTCTATTTGCCGGTCAGATTGCTAGCAAATGGATGGGGCGCTGCAATTCCTCAGCCAGTGCAACTTGCAAGCTAACTGGGATCACCTAGGATTGATATGAAGTAAAACAAACAGCTTACCAATAAAGAACTAGGCAGCCGTGTTGAAGAAGAGGAGACATGATTAACACATTTACACAAACTAAACGACGAAACGTTTAGGCCGCAACAGCCTTGCTCATATTGTCGTGACTCCAACGAGCACAACAGTAGACGTTTTGCTATGTGTGAATATATTTGTATTTCTTCTCTTCAACAAGGCCGTCGGTTCCTATCAATCCTTCCCCATCTACACTAAACCATCCCGTAAGCATCCATCAACCCAATCTAATCCACACAAGCATCGTACTCGTCTACTCACTCTTTGGTTTGAGCCTGAGAGCGACGGCCGTCGAGTCCTTGCGATCCTGGCGGTAGAGCTTCTCCTCAGCGGCCAGGCACACGGCTCGCTCCAGCATCCGGGTGAGACGGTCGCACAGGATCTGGTGCAGCCGCAAGAACAGGTACCAGTGGTTGTTGCCGATGAACATGACGTACATCTCGTCCTGGAAGAACACGGAGGCGGTTAGCACAAGGTTTGTTTGTTGATAATCCAAAGGGTAAAAGTAATGGCGTTTTCTATTGGCATGCACTCTATGACGAGTGTAGGAATGTCGTCGTTGTCGATGTCCACTTCAATAACATTACAAGTAAAATGACTAATAGCGTCTCGGGTCGGAATACGCCGTGGAATACGCCGTAAGAGGGAAAAAACAAACCATTATCGACCCAGTAAAAATTTAAGAATTAGGACCGGGGATGAATGAAGTTTGAAGCACATTCTTATAAATATTGTCACTGATCTATGAAAGAAATGGCTACATGAGTCAATGGAAAAATTGAATTCAGCAGTTCCAATAAGTGCTAACGCACTTGCATTCAAGCATAATAAAATAATCGATTGATCAGCCTCAACGTCTTGCTCAACACTATTGAAACCAGCTGTGAACTAACTGGATGCAAAGACATGGAATGATGGAGGTTGGCACCACTGTCTGCTCAACACTATTGAAACCAGCTGTGAACTTACTGGATGCGAAGACATGGAATGATGGAGGTTGGCACCACTGTCTTCCTCGTCATCCTCATCGTCAGCTTCCGGCGAGGCCCCTCCCCCAGCGTCCGGCTCTTTCTTTATGGGCGTCTCCCCTTTCCGCCCCTTGTTACACGTCGTGGTGGCTGAGGAGGTGGGCGGAGCTACGTTGTTGAGGAGGGGCGTACTGAAGGGATTGCTAGTGTGCTATTTGTAGCCTCATTCAACATCTCTTCTCATCTGAACAAAACAATTAAAATCTAGCTATTTGTCGCATGACATTAGGTTCGAATGCAAGTGAACCTGAGCATCGAAGAAGCGAATCAACTTACCATGTGAAAGACAAATGAATTCATTCGTTTAACGAAATGACGAGCCTAGACCAGCAAGATAAGAGCGTTATCGATTGCCACGAGTCCTGGTTCGAATCCAGGGTGAGTCATTGATGTTATGTCTCCCGATCACTAGAGTTGGGAGGGAAGCCCCCTCCCTTACTGGTTGTGGCTCAGTATGAATGTTGTGTGAAGTAATCTTGCTGAATGCTGATGATGACAACATGCATGCAGAATTTACTTCTTGCGTGGCCCTACCGCAGGTTTGGTTATGTGTCGTTAGTTCTGTATAGTTGCGTGATTATTAGTAAACTTTAATTAGCTGCAATCATCATCACCAGCAGAAAGTGTAGTTGCCCCCAGCCCTTCTAGTTCTGGCTATGCTTTAAGTTCTCTATTCTTTCCCAACCTGTCAAAGTCTTCTCTAATCCAAATCTAATTCCACTGAGACGTCCACTGTTAAGTAGTGCTACATGCAAGGCAGTTATTACAGTGTAAATATTCTTTAAGGACGTACACTGTACATACACGTTTACTGTTTCGCTTGCGTATCTACGCATTTCAGTATTACGATGTATGCGACCAACCACCGGTTGTCAAAAAGTTTGCGGCTGAGGTCTATCTACCCCTTCCCTTGTTTTGTAGTTTGTGATTGGTGTTGCACACTACTATACGTAAGGTCTACAAATGTTTTAAACTAGTGATGGAATCGGGTCCAAAAAGTTCAAACCGGTTCCTCCACATTGGAACTGGGTTTTGAAGGTCAATTTTTGTTCAATGTATCAGCCTTACATGCATGCTTCGGAGCCCGCGCTGTGTTACGTACGACTGCCGACGCAGTATATGAGTCAAGTGTCATGTAGCAGAGTGCTAGATAGCTGGCTACGTCAACACGGGCTCTGTGGAAATAGACCGTGCAAAAAACGGTGCGTAGAATTACCAGTTTTCGGCGGGAAAACGTGTCCGTAAAGTTTACCATTGTATAGTAGAACTTGAAAAAATGGATCTGGTTTGAAAAGTCGGAACTGGTTTGGAAACAGTTTCTGGGTACCCAATGTCATCACTATTTTAAACTATCCAAAAACACACGTGTCGAGTGTACACGTGCTGGTAGCCAAGAGTGTACAGGTTTAGGAAAGCACACGCACTTGTACATTCCTAGCAGGTACTCACCATCATCATCTCTCTCGTCGTCGCTCAGCTCCTGTCGTGGATGGAAGAACAGGTCTGGGATGAACTGTCTGAGGAGCTGCTTGATGCGCTGCTTGTCTTCCTTGTGGATCCCGGTCTGCCTCTTCACGTGGTGGATCAACAGGTTGGCCGCGTCTGCGATGATGGACTTGTCTTTGTACGGCAACACGAGGTGAGGCCCGGTCACCATGTCACACGCAGAGCCCTCCTCCGCCTGCTCGTGGCGCTGGGGACAAACAAACACATTGTCAGTAACATGACAAAACTTAGTTATAAAAAGAAATCAAGAATGATGTAGGTCTAATGCACCTCTAGTATCGGGGAGTAAAATAATCCTGTAGCCTACATACTAGCAGATGTTTGCGAGATAGATCTCTTTTCTCGCCTTTTACGATTAGCAGACCCATGTTCTGGCCAATTCTACCCCGGGCTCAGGGAGGGAAGAAAAAGCAGAACAAGTAACTATGGGTGAGGCATCTAGCTGGTTTTGATATACACAGGTGTAGTGGGATAGTCTCACTCAATTCACAAAGTCTAAGTACATATTTGGAAACGGGGACCAATACTGATTGATAATTCACTTAGAAACTAACATTTTAAAAATAGGGAAAAACATTGTGAAGCATTGATCAAGGTGCAGCCAGGCTTACCTCATCAAACAAGGTCTCGATCTCGTTGAACAAGCTCTTCGAGCGCAGAGCCTTGACATCGTTCTGCTTGAAGTTGATTCCCTGATGGTCCAGTGACTTGAGGTAGAACTTCTCGTTCTGTTCCCTCCAGAGCCGGTTGAAACCCTTCTGGTTCTCGCGCCACTCTTCCTCTTTCGCCTTCAACCGTCGCAACACGACCGGAACCGCAACCAGGGGGTTCTTCTTCAGACCGTCGATTATGTCCTGAGATTTGTCACCATATATCCTGCAGAACAGACAAATTTTATGTCAATTATTACAATAATAAATCCACTCGAGAACATTAAACAACGTAAACTCGTGGCATATCATAAAGTGTCTCAGCATACGTACTATCCTAGACCAGACAGCAGCCAAGCCTAGGGCTAGCACAAACAAGAACAAACAACGTACCTTCTTACGGCCCTCTGGTGAATGGTAGGCGAGCAACCTCCTAAGCAATCGTCCAGCCGGAACTTGGCTACTTCTTCAGGCGAAAGACGCTGCAACTTTTTATGAATACCTTCCAGCACTCGTATTGTAGCTGCGTTAGTCTCGATCACCACGTCCAACTGAAGAACAGAAAGGTATAATATGGTAACTCCAGGAGTCAGGTTATAGAGCCAATCGATCAAGATTAGATGTACCTGATTTACTAAAGGTCAACAGGATGAAACAGTGTTTTATAGTTTGGACAAAGTAAGATCTAGCCTACAAGTCAATTTGAATTTTAGGAGTAGCCAAGGAAGCCTGCAAATAGTAGTTTAAATAAGAGCTTAAGTACAAAAAACATGGGATCTTAAACCCTTTCAAGTTCAGGTCAGATTTTTTGCTTATTATTTAGAAGGTGGTGGAACTGAAAACTACAGTGTACATAATTTTTCCCAACAATATTATTTAAATTCAAGATAAGGCATCTATCTATAGGGCAATGCCAAGCTGGTTCGCCCGGATTCTCCGCCAGGATCGCATCATCGGGGTTTGGTCACAGGACTCTTTACATTGTGGTTCTAGTGGAACTTACACATGGCGGTGACCAAACGTCGATCGTTCTGCACACTGGCGGGCAATCTGTCATTCACCTCAAACAATATTGCACTGCCGTCAAATGTTGTAAACTATCACAGTCCAAGGAACAACTGTGATAAACCACCTAATCGTTCTTGCGCTCTGGTGGGGAGATTAGTTTGACCATTGATTGCCCTATCCCTAGCTTTGCCGGGCAACCTACCTCGAACCTCTCGTCCTCGCAGCGGTAGATGTACTCCTCGTACTGCGTCTTCCTGGAGGTGACGAAGGTCGAGTCTTCCGACCAGGTGGGGAACGAGACCCACGTGTCGTTGAGCACCTCCCTGCAGAGGGTGGTGCGGCCGGAACACTTGGGCTGGGCGTAGCTCTTGGGCAGGGCGCAGTAGCTGGCCCCCAGACGCTTGCACGTCGTGTAGTCTGCGGGACAATCACACAGGGTCAGTGTTGGAGATAGAAATAACAAGATGAAAGATGGAATATCTAATGATGAATATTTGGAAAAAATTATGCCTAAGAAGAATGTGGCTCAACAACCATTATCTATATCCAGGGCTGCCACTGATTTTTTTTATACAAATTATGTCAGAGGATGTTATTTATGTATCCGCAAATATACGTGATAATCTTCGTATAAAAACGTTAATTTCATTGTTTAAACTACGAATTTGGCTAAATGTGACGTTAAATTTATGTTGATTTTGTTACCCAAGGGCCTAGGTCTATGCAGACGAGAATAAATAAGCCAGAAACACCCATGGTTGCTTTAAATAAGCATAGATTGCATACATTTGTTATTTTTTACAGTCAGTTTTAAACATGAAAATTGATGGTCATTAATGAAAGACTAGTATTGATAAGACACCTAATGCAAACATTCATAAAAAAAAAATTAAAAAATTAAAACCTTCCTAGCCTCTATTACTCTTTGTTTGTTCTTGGCTGTTCCATGGCTGTTCAATTTCATCCACCCTGACTCACAATTCACAGCTACCTCACAACTGAGTGACCAAATCTTCAGTACCGACAATGGCTGGGACACGGCCGACTTAAAACTCGTCCGAATCGATTATCGCCCCAACTGATGTTTTCAATCAAAATTAGCCTGTGCAAATTCAAATGTACGAAAATAAGCATGGAAAATGTAATTAACAAAATATCCAGCCTAAAAACTCCGTTGATCTGTTGAAACGGCAGGCCTGCATTATACAAACTTGCTCTCAATAGCAACCTGCAAGAAACTATTCAGTACTCTTCTTAGCTATCCAAATTAAATACTTTATTGAGCTCAAATTATTTTTTTAAATAAAAAAGTTCAACTATGATTCTATTTCAAATGTATGTTGTGTATTTTCAATCTAAGGTCTTCACTCTCAATATAATACTCCTTGTCACAGTATATTTCGTCCAAACAAGATTGCACCGTACCGATTTCCATTGCGAGTTCTCCCACCGGCCTGTCCTGTCTTGCGACATTGTTTGCCACCGGCTCGATGAGGTGGTGCGACTGGTTCGGGTTCCCCAAGTCCGTGTGACCCATGAACTCCTTGAACCAACGGAACAGCTCCGGGAACTTCCCGAGGAACGGCGTTACCAACTGAACGAGCTCAACTCGTGATACGATCTCCTGGTTGAATAACGTCAGACAACGGAGGAAGTTCTCGTAGACGTCTTGATTCTTTAGCGCCTTGCGAGTCTAGGGAAACGTAGAGACCACGAGTTAGTTGAGTGGTCATTAGGGCTTCTATTTCATAAGAGCTGCAGTAAAGTTATAAAAGTGCCATTGAATCTACAAATAAACTATAAAAAACTCTTGTTTGTTTTAAAAAAAATGGAATCAATCAAAATAAAATAGTAGGTCAACCAAAGCTTCTGTTTGGACTTGTTGAATTAAATACAAATTTTAATTATATGTTTTTATTGAAGAGGGATTATTGTAGGAGAATACAATAGGGTTGCCCTTTGATATGTATTTCAGTAAATAGGCTTGCTACAGCTAATAATAAATACCGAGAGACCACACAACCACCAACATTTTATTTTTGAGCTGTGTAGATCGACTTACCTTGTCGAAGAAAGCGTAGTCGCTGAGGCTGCCGTACTTCCCCGCCTCTGCAAGCGTGACGTCTCTTAGCGAGACAGTCTTCTGCTTCTTGGGGACCGGGGGCCCGTGACTGCCCCCGCTGGAGAACGACGGTGACCTCTTGACCTGGCCGGTGCCGTGACCAAACTTCCCCGAGGAGCTGAGCCCGCTCGAGGACAGAGGCGGCGCGGACTCGCGGCTCAGCGAGAGGGAGTTGTTGAAGCTGGGCTTCTGTTGGGAAGTCTTCTTGATGATAGAGGAGTGGTCGTTACTAGAGTTCTTACTACCCTGTAAAAATTAAAACATAAAGTTCATTAGGTCCAATACTTTCATTACTACTCACTATTAAACTAAAATATGACGTTTGCACAATCACCTGCCTTTCTTCAAGCTAGGCTTTGTGATTAAATGTTACTTCTTAGCTCCTAGCTAGTTGTCCTATAACTCTCATCAACATTCAACACAGCAATATCATCAATCAATCATATTTTCATACTTCAAACTATATGCAGTAAGTTTGTCTGATCAAGTCGGCGTGCTAGACTCACCGTCAGAGCCGAGTGGCTGGTAGCGTCCGGCAGGAACTGACCGAACTCAGCGAGGAGATCTTCCTGGTTCTCAAAGAGCTTAGCAACCTGCGAGTAGACCTCCGCCTCGGTAAGATGTTTGCCCGGGGAGTCCCGGCTCTCCTTCATGTTGCGCTGCTCCTTCTGATATGTGTGCAGGATCTCGAGGAAACGCTTATACTTGTCCGGCTGGCCTTGAAACCGGTTCTAAAAGCAAGACGAGAAAAAGTTAGCAAGGGTAAAGACAAACAAGATGTTTCGTGAACTTTCTCACATAATTTATATCTTACAATTCACCTCTCTTCCCAGGCCTACAACTTAAGTACAAGACCACAACTACAAATAATGAATAAATTCACAAATCTCAAACATCTCACAACATGGGAGCTAGTCTTGTGAGGTACGTAATCATAAATTACACAATTATAAGTTAGATTGGCTACAAAGCCCAAATCCAAAGCCCAAGTAAGATACTGTTAGCTGCCCACCTACCTTAATTTTGTTGACGTAGTTGATGGCGTGGTTGAACTCGACCGGCTGGCTCTGCTGCGTGGGTTGGGGGCCGCTCCCGTCTCCGTGACTTAGAGCCTGGTGAGCCTGAGAGATCGCGTGGTGCGCGGCAGAGTGGTGGTGGCTGGAAGAACAAACAAACAAAGTAGTACCGGTACGAGTGGAATAATTCTCCAAGGTTGTCAACCGGGGGGCATCGCCACACAAGCACTAGATCCCCACGCAACCTCAGTGTTGAACATTTACCTACCTGTTGTGATGAGCATTGTTCGGAGTGTGGTTGTTGGCCTGGTGGCTGGGGAAGTGAGACGCCTGGTTGGTGGAGGCTGGGGGCGGTCCGTCTCTGACGTGGTGGGGGGTGTGAGAAGCGGGGGTGGGGGCGGCAGACGCATGGAGACCGCCTCCTCCAGACGAGCTGCAAGCGGGAAACATAACACATTGATGACAAGTGTTTCTAACTGCAGACAACCGTTATCAACAGTGTGAAAAGGCCTCCTGGCTAGTTAAGTACCTAGCCTATAGATTGGTGAAGGGCTGGCAGGTTGTAAAAGAACACAAGAACACAAGTAGATAAACTTATATTGGGGGTAGTGAAATATGACTACCTATCTAAACAATGGACGATTTTCAAAATCACCAGCGCCCTCTATATCGCGCACGCCAAGCATTACGAGAGAAAGGGCATTTACACGCTAAATGCCATTATGCTCGGGTGTGTGGCGTACTGTGTTTCCAGTAGTCAGTGCAGACCGCCAAGCGCCCAAGCATATGGCTTTTAGCGTGTAAATGAACTTTCTCCCGTAATGCTTTGCAACGGAGCGTGCAAGCGCAGTTAATTCTGAAAATGGTCTATTAAATACAGAAAGAACTGAAACGAATCGCCCTAAAACTGGTTACAGTATGGAAATGAAATGCTAGTAAATAAATGGCACAAGGTAAGTCCCCTCACCTGTGCATGTTGGGCAGCGAGCTGTTCTTGGGCGGGTTCTGCGTCCCGATGGGTATCGTGTGCACAGTGGTGCCACCCTGGGTGACCACCACGGGCATGGACTGGGGCGGGGAGTGGGTTGGCAGCACTGTGTTGTGGTGCTGGCCAGAGTGGACCAGGGAGGAGGTAGTGGTGGAGGACGTCGGACTAGGCATAGACACGGACACCTGGAATGCGTAGCCCTGGAACAAAACAACAGATTCAGTACGCGTGCACTGAATGGTATCAAACTAAATATATAACAGGCACTCGTCAACAAGTTTGTTATTCTCGTAGTCTCAAGAGTTCATCAATCAATCCAACATGGTAGTCACGTATAATTTATCGTGTGAATAGAGCCGCAAACAATTACTGTATTTACTCAATAGGCCGCATCCCTACTTTGACCACTAAAATTTCAAACAATGTTAGTTTTGCATAATGGCTGCACCCCACTTTTTGAACTTAATATTTTAAAATATATCAGAGGTCTATATTTGCATAGATAGATACAACATCTTTTAAGTGAGGTGCTGCCATTCAGAGATTTGTTCATAGTATTTAACTAGTTATAAGTTAGGGTTACTTTTAAAAGTTGAGTGGTAAAAAGGGGTACTGCCATTACTTGATGGAGGCTTATAATCCAGTAGATATGGTAAGTCAATGGAGGCAAGTGTAGCAAGAAGACTTGAAACAACAGGTTTATCCGCCTGACGTAAGAACAGCCTTATTGACAGCAAGTTCTTTAGCACTACATCTCACCACCCATATCAACGGCAGAGTGAAGAGGTGGCTATCATGAGTGCAACTAGTTAGTAACATGTCGTCTATTTACCTGGTCGTTGGCCTGAACTTCTATCTTGTAGCCAGGCGGTAGGAAGGTGTTGAAGCCAACTATTAGCTCGGGGTGGCCTTTGAAAAGGTTTGACACCCTTTGAATAACGCCTGGGGTGTCGATACTGAAAACAACAGACAAAACATTTGAACATCTACTACATGCATTGACCCAAACACACAGATAAGCCACATGGCAACTCTTGTTGTAGTCCAATCTAATGCTGTTCGTTGTGTACACATTATCTATTGCATTTAGCCAGTTAGGAAAGACCCATTGTTATAGCAAAACCTAATCAATAACTATCAATTCTTATCTTAGTGAGTAACTTATAATGAATTGTGAACTATTCCGTTATGATAAGGTAATTTGACAGTGGGCCAGTCATGAAGCGCTCACCTCTGAGACTTGAACTCCTTCATGATGTCGAGGAAGTCGTTGTAGACCTGGGGCTGGTTGCCGAACTTGTACTTGACCTGGTCGAGGTAGGAGAGAGCGTCCTCAACCTTGAGTCGCTGGAACTGCTGCGACTGCGCCTGAGTCACGGGAACGGTGGTCACGGAGACCGGCATCGCGGAGGGGAGGGAGACCGTCGGGTTGGCGGCGCTGGTGTGCACCTGGAACACGGGACCTTGGTTCACACTGGTTGTCGGAGACAGGTCCGAGTGGGTTAGTCTGCTACCCACGGCCCAGTTGCCGCCTGCTTGTGACGACACTGTCACTGGCTATCACTAACAGGTCCGAGGGGGTTAGTCTGCTACCCACGGCTCAGTTGCCGCCTGCTTGTGACGTCACTGTCACTGGCAATCACTAACAGGTCCGAGGGGGTTAGTCTGCTACCCACGGCTCAGTTGCCGCCTGCTTGTGACGTCACTGTCACTGGCTATCACTAACAGGTCCGAGGGGGTTAGTCTGCTACCCACGGCTCAGTTGCCGCCTGCTTGTGACGTCACTGTCACTGGCTATCACTAACAGGTCCGAGGGGGTTAGTCTGCTACCCACGCTCAGTTGCCGCCTGCTTGTGACGTCACTGTCACTGGCTATCACTAACAGGTCCGAGGGGTTAGTTGCTACCCGCTCAGTTGCCGCCTGCTTGTGACTCCGCCCTGGCTATCACTAACAGGTCCGAGGGGGTTAGTCTGCTACCCACGGCCCAGTTGCCGCCTGCTTGTGACGACACTGTCACTGGCAATCACTAATCAGTGTTGAATTATTGTTTTATATAGCAATCTTCGTAAAAGTTTGCCCCAACTAGGATTCGAACCCAGTACCCAGCATTGTGCTTAAAACCCTTGTATTCATTGTTGAATTAGTCAAAATAAAAAATTAGTCTATTATGGCAAATGGGAGATTTCAAGTTAGAGAAGTTGGCAGGCTGTCCTCCCTTCTCTACACTATCCGTATCTATCTACCTATTTTCTATCTATCTATCTATCATTTATTTGCATGTGAATGTTGAAACTTGAAAGCCATGCCAAAAGTTTAATTCTGGAATAAAACCAACCTTCCCTACTCCATACAAAGTGTACTCTTCCACCATGAGACTACCTACTAAACAACTTTTTATATGAACTAGAATAGGCAAATACTTCATCATCAACATGGCCTGCACACATCTGCGTTATCAAGATTAGTACTTAAAACAGTCCCCTACTTGTGACCATGGTGGTATATATCTTTAGGTGATTTCACTTGTGTATCCAGCAATGCTATTTTTGTGGTCGCTTAATGCACGCAGTTCAGACGGAATCCGCCAGGATCGCGACGTGTCAGGTGGTAGTCACGTGACGAGAGAGTCGATAACGAAGTTTTTCCAAACTTCTTTATCGACTCTAATATCTCGAGAGATGGCGGTGTGTATACACTTTATTGAAGGCCGTGCATTCAGATCCGTAGGCGGAACATTCGAATTTCCGAATTCAAGCCATCTGATTGGTCCCCAAGGCCGCCATCTTGTAAGTTCTACGTCACGTGACTACCACCTGACACGTCGCGCATTCTGTCGGCGACTGTCTGCACTGCGTGCATTAAGCGACCACAGAATTCTGGCAGTGAAATCACCTAAAGATATATACCACCATGCTTGTGACTATACCGGTACATCCCCAAAACTTGATTGATAATATAATAATTTATAGGTTATCAATTTTCTAAACAAATTCCAGACAATTGAGCAACAACATTACTTGCCCAGATGCCACCACCATCTCAAAACTAAAAAGAAAAACACAACAATTTAAAGACAAACATTGGAGAACACCACACTCAAATCATGCTGTGGACGTAGTACCCATTTCTGGGCCGCATTGTATGTCTAATGGGGGGGATCAAGGTGGAACAGAGGTTACACGGCACTCCAGTGACACCAACCACATGAAGTTGCACGACATTCATTAAGCACAATAATACTAGAAATGACAGGGTAAGGCTCACAAAGTACTTTGCAAGTGGACAAAAATAATATTAAAACGTGCAAAACCAAGGTAATGTACACAAAACCCATAACCATTAAAACAATACACGGTCACATAATTAAAAAAACAAAAACTAAAGTCCACTCCGGCCGGCTATGGTCCGGTCCCCACACACTGTACACCACTACTGCGGTAGCTACCTTGTGCCTGAGAGGCTGGTTGCCCTGTGCTGGGTGCATGGAATGCTGCTGCCGAGCCAGTGGTTGCATGTTACTGCCACCCTGAAGACCGCTGTTAGAAGCCGCCTGGCAACACAACCGGACCAGTTAGGTAACCGCACGTTGCAAGGGGTCACATAGAAATAACACTTGGCACAATGGATCAAACTTTTAAAGGGGCTAAAAAGCCCAAAAATTATTTTTTACCACGTGATCTATAGCACAATACTACACTAAAATGACCGTTTAAAAAATTATATCTTGTAACTGTGATTTAACACGAATTTTTGAATTTTTTTTATCCAGAAATTAGCGAAAATTGGTGTTTTGAGAAATTTCGTAAATTGGCTTTAACCTGCTTCTTTTTTGGTCCCCATAGATACTAGAGCATAGTACTAATCTAAAATGCCCCTTTATAACATTGTGTTTTGAAACTGTGCCCAAATATACCCTCAAACACGCAAAAATATGCATTCCAAAATCGCACCCCAACTTGGTAATCAGCATATTTTGACCAAACTAGTTGCCCAAATTACAAAACAAAATATAGAGAATTTACAGAAAAGGCTGTAGAGTACGCCAATAATGGCCAATATTTTTTTGGATCAAAATCCTCCAAGGTCACGGGGCATAAAGATCGTCCCCATGTTATTTCTTATGGGAGATTTTTGCCGATGGGACCTAGCTCGAAAAATGTCATGTTTGACAATTTTTTGGGAGGTCATGGTGGCCCCAATAATTTTTCTGTTAATTGCTAAATTCATTACTAGTTAGCCTGAATGAAATATATTTTTTGAGTTTAGCCCGTTTAAATACCCTGTATCTTGTAGGTAATGCATTTGCGCAGTTCATTAGATTTTTACGCAGTTAACATCTCATGTGAAGTTCGGACAGCTTTGCGCCGCTCTCTCCCTCAGGAATAGAAAAACCTCACGAACCAGAGAATTGTCAAAAATACTAGAAGAATATTACGGTAAGTGAAAATATATTTCCGTCTGTATGAATGTGGATTGCAAAGTCCAGTGCTGTTGATTAAATATGCTCTTGGGACACATTACCGAGTACAAGTAGACCTTTAGGCCTACATAGTATTGTTTGGAAGGAAAAATAATACTAACAGCTTTATCTAGCTGTTACTACTATATTATGAAGATGATAAGTCAAAATCACTTGTAGGACAATCAATTATTTTGCAAATCATGAACGCATTACCGAATTAGTCTTTATTTATTTAGGAGCAAAAGCAAGTGGTGAGGGAGCTTTAGGCATGCCTATATTTTTTGCATGACTTTCCCATTCACCTATGGTGTGCTATGCTACTAAGCATAGTAGCATAGCAGCGGCTTGTATCAAATGCTGCAGAAGCACGACAGAGAATAACATATGGCAATGGAACCTTGAAATGTGCTCTTTAAAGCAATTTAATTTGTTTATCTTTAAATGGTAGGCCTAGGCTCTTTGGCATTCCCTGCAAGTGCTGGAAATTTGAAGTGACACAATTGATGTGATGATGATATTACTTTTGGTAAAGTTGGAAGGAAACATATAATAGGCCTAATTCGTTTATCTTTGTATTGTCGATTACTATTAGATACCAAAATGTTATTTTAATATTGATTGAATGATTGTTGAACGATTGTAGGTATCAATCATTGTCATCCCTATTTATTACATAAAACCACCGCCTGCTCGAATGGGATGGACCCAAATAGACTGCCTGTTTTGTGAGTCATTTTCCCATGTTAAATAATTGACCAACAAAAAGACAGAGCTTTGTAAGAATTCCGCAAGAAAGCGCCAGCTAAGGCGAAGTTGTGCGTCAAACAATTTGAAGTTGCAAAGAAGCTCCAACTAAAAACCTTTATCTAAGATCTCTGGTTGTAACTGTTTGTGTGTGTGTGACTGTGTGTCGGTAAACAAAACCTGTCATGTTTCTTCATATACTCAACAGAGCGTGCTAGTTACGGCGCAAAAATCTTCTTTCATCGACTGTGATTAGGACCGAAATGTTGGCTCACAAAACAGGCAGTCTATTTGGGTCCATCCCATTCGAGCAGGCGGTGCAACGAATGATTTGAGCTGGTGAGCTCAAATAAAATAATGGGGGGGGGGAGACGATTTGAGGTCTCATGGGCCATCTCTTCTGCAGAACAAAAGACAGTAATGTCATTCCATTTGAAATACCATAAATTACACACAATAGGCCTACATTATTCCATCAGATGACCATGTGTTTAAAATGCCCTGTTGCCAATCACATTCACAGTTCAAAACAACAACAAAATTGAGACCAAACTTTTTCAAAATATGCCAAAGCTGTCAAAACTCACAAAGTCCTAGGGCATATTTGGCCAATTTTAGCAAGTTAAAAAATATTTTTAACATATTTTGCCACAAAGCCAGTTGGCCTTTTCTACACTTTGTAGGCTAACAAATTGACAAGTTAGAGAGAGATTCAAATACTTTAACAAGAATTTAAGAGAAACTTTGCATCACAGGCAGTCTGAACTCTCGAGTTGGTGGCCCCAATGATGCAACAGTGCACTTGACTTAAATCAAAACCACCCTAAACACAGAGTCTGTAATCCAAAAGAAACTGCTAAGTTCGGGGTCATATTTGCGTCACTGGGCTTCGTCTCAAGGTCAATCATTTACAGGTGGAAACATTCTCAACAGGTTGGCATTTGAGGATGGGTTTACATTTAAGTCGAGCTTTAGAGACATTGTTGCCAGATGGCACGACATGTACGGATATACTCCCGCCTGTATTGGATAAAGCAACTAGGTACACATATGGCCAAGCAGGTCGATTATAGGCATATGAAAAGAAGAATTATTCAATTAAACTATGGTTTTCCAGTCCTACCTAGCCTACCTATAATTTGTTTATAGGTCTACACATTTTTTATTCAGACGATATTAATTCAACCTTATTTTGTAGGCCTACAATACTACTTTGCCTATATTGTACAATTGGTCCACTTTAGGAAAACTTTTTTAACAAAGACATACTAATGCTAAGTGGATGAAGGTTTCTATCAAAATGTTCTACATTGCATGCTATTTAAATTTTCCTAGTGTTATTTTAATTGTATGTATGCATGTGTGCAGGCCTACTGGTCTTCCAGATTTTAGCCATATAGATTTTAGACAAATACTGAAAAATCCTAAAATTTTATAGGCCTATGTAAAGTCAAATTGGATGATAATAAAGTTAGTTAGTTAGTGTTGTTTTAGGGCACTCAACAGTAGAGTTCACATCAGTGCCCACAGGCGCGTCGTAAGTCCATTTTTCCAGGGGGGGCGAACTTTATCAGGAAAAGTACATGCTTCCATACATAGTTACATGGTTATATAATACGCAACTTATGTTCTTGAGTCAGTGGCGTATGCTGGAATATATTTCGGGGTGGGGGGCTTGGACGTAAAACGCAATGGAGGGGGTGCTCCGACAATAGCGCCGCAGGCAATTTTTTGTAAAATACTTATTTTTGAAGTGGTTTTTATGTGTTTTAGAAGTAGCTAAGGGGCTTTGCTGAACGAAAAAAAGAAAATATATAATGGATGAATTAAATGTTTTACGTAAACCTAGATGATTTTATAAGAATATAACATTTAAGCTGAGATTTCGGGGGGAGGGGGGCGCTCATGCCCCCCCCCCTCCGCCCCGGATACGCGGTGCCACTGCCTTGAATATTGGTAGCTTCTAGTGGTGAAAAGTACCAAACACTTTGCGACGGTCACTAGTGTTGTTTACAAACTTAGTAGTACAGATTTGGTCTATCTCTATATCTATCACGCTGGCTAGCTTCTTATGAAGGAGTAGCAGATGATCTCATTTGGGAACGATTCTCCCTTGTAACACATTTTAGGGCACAAAAAGATCGTTCCGCCGCTGCTGCTCTATGTACAGTAGCGGACATCGCGACTCGCGAGACTGCAGCGGTTTCCTCTTTCTCTCGATTTGTGCTTGTTTGCGGGGTGGGGGGCTGTTGTGCCAAGAGACATCCACCGTCTACGGATACATCCAAACCCAAAAAATAATACAATTATCTGATTGACATCTCTGAGATACTTTCCATCTTAACAAGAAAGTGCAAAGCTAGTTACAATAATCAATGTTCGTAATTGTATTTGACACCCCCACAATAGCGCCACAGGCAATTTTTTTAAAAATACGTATTTTTGAAGTGGTTTTTATGTGTTTTAGAAGTAGTTATGGGGCTTTCCTGAACGGGAAAAAAAATTAAACAAAACAAAAAACACACGTATTTTGGTTAATGATTAGTTTGTTATTGTTCTAGGGGGGGCGAGAAGATACTTTTGCTCCCCCTCAGTAAGCTCAGCTACCCCCCTGCCCCCCCGGCTCCGACGTCGCTGAGTGCCCATGTCAAGTGTATAGGAATCTTCCAAAACATTTTCTATAAGTGTGGATTACCACCATGTATACTTCTTTCTAAGGGGAGGAACGTAAGGGGAGATGCAAACAAACAAACATACTTTTAAAATAAAATATGACAAAACTTCATACACAAGATTTTGAAAGTGGCCAAAAAATAGATGCTACAAAATGCTATAAAATGACACATGAAAATGCTATGCACGTATCTCTAATTACGAATTCAACAAAATTGAGCAGTCAATAGCCAATTATCAGATTTCAATCAAATTTTACTTGACAAGGGGTGGGAAAAAATTAAGATGTGTTTTTTATACGTACAGCGTAGTACCCTACTGTGACCCTTGACATGTCTAAAGATTCCAACAAAATATCAAGTTTTCACATGGGGAAAATATCATGGAATGATAAAAAATCAAATTAGACCATTTACTAGGAACTGTAATGGGCCCAGCTTTTTCTTTTTCATATGCCCACGTCCTTGGCTTCTAAAGGTAATAATAGGCCACTATGTATTTTCTCGTTTTCCAGTAGACAGACCCTTTCCACATAGTTCACGCCAAAAAGTGCACCCCTTTCGTATTTGTACCATATGCTATTGAAGTGTTTTGAAAATATGTGGATTTGAATATTTTTCTATGCGAGCTAAATTATGGGTGCCTCGATGCATGCTACTGCTACAGCATGCTTCCACTGTTAAAAACTAGTGAATGTGCTAGGGAATATCCTATATTGGGAAATCCTGATTTTGGGAAATACCTCCACTAGTCTAAACTAGGAAACGCTCAGTTGGACGCGTTGATAAGCGAGCGCGTGCTATAGCTAGACCCATAATGCACATTTTTTTAAATTTTTAAATTTGCGACGTTCGCTGTCCACAGGGCCATGTTTCCGATATTATTTATTATTGACAAGGTATTTGGGTAAACCCGTATGTAAATCTTTACTTTGTGGATAAAATCCACCGCCATCTAGAGGACCTTGACTCATTGGGAAAAATATTTAAACTCTTTGGTGACAAATAATAGACTGCTTCCTCGAAAGTATTTTGATTACTTCTAGGTGGCAGTGCATTAGAAACTTCGCGCGTCTTTTCGTTGCCATGGCAACGTTACTTTTGTTATAATGTAATTTCCATCTACACTACTTATCGGATCAAAATAAAATTAACATATTCGTGACCGGACGGACATTCTAAATGATTTGGCTATCTCAGATTTTGTCGCCGGTTAGTTTGAAAAAAAAACTTTCGATTAACTTTAATGTAACTTTTTAACTTTTTGAACGATTTTGCCACAAAACTAATGGCATTCAATCGAGAACAAAGCTTGCGGATGGTCAAAATTTCAACTCGATCCGAGCCTCCGTTCGAACGTTATGGCGAGACATACAAAAAAAAAAAAAAAAAAAAACGAGTGACAAATTTTTCCGGCAGAGTCAAATGGAAACGCTCGCTTCGCTCGCTTAATCATGTGAGAAACCCAAGTTTCACACATGCAAGTCCAGTCCACAAGTTAGATTCACCTGGTTGTAAATATCAGCTGCAAGATGCAGCGCTTTAATCTTACGAAGTGTGCAATAATAAGTTGTTTTTGGATGAGCGAAGCAAAGACTTCAGTTTCACTGACACCCCAAAAAAATTAGCTCGGTGTTATTTCTGTTTGTTCGCGCTCTCTTGGGCAAACAGCATGCGATCTTGATGAAAATTGGAGGGGACCTTCGAAATCTCTGAACTAAGACTTGCCACAGTTTTTGGTACATATCGAAGAAATATTTCTCATGATTATCATACTTTTATGATTTTTTTTCCCCGATTTTTCATATATTTTCGTGATATTTGGCTTGCGACCGGGCAAACGGCTACTCCGATCTTGATGAAACTTTATAGGATCGTTTGAAAACACTAAAATTATATAAGTTGATTTTAGGGTCATTTGAAGAAATATTTCCCAGAAATCTAACTTTTACGATTTTTTTTACCCGAAATTTAATGATATTTTCGTGATATTTGGGCCCATTCTGACCAAACGGGTGGGGCTACAACGTTCATATTTTACATTGACATTAAGATTATGGTGATGTACCTTTTGAAAGAAAAAGTTGGCCAAAATTCATAGAAATAAAGGTTTTAATAAAAGCCTCTTACAGGTGTATAATTAACAAGTAATCAAGTAACTAGAAACTTGACAACAATCACCTACAATGCATACTATTTAGCATCTTTGGGCCTCCACATATTTTACATTCTATTGTTAATTGGTAGGCTATTACCATAGCAATCTAGATGCCCGTTAGGGCACCGCAGCCAAGCCACGGTGCGCTACACACTCAAGCACCTTATACAGCTAGCAGAGTTGGGGTGATTTCGAGGTGTCACCCAGCCGTCATGAAACGTGATATGAACTCAAAAACTATCAAAATCAAGGGGATTTAAGTAGGTCTACCTGACAACACATGCCAAATTTGGTTGGGGTACGAGCATTCCTTCTTGGTGAAAAAATGGCTTGAAAAAACATGCTCAAAATCACTTTTAAGGATGTAAGCTACTATGTACTCCTGCTACTGCGGTCTAATTCGTCAGTTTCAATCGGCCAGCGATTCTGACCATACGGGTGGGGATTCAACGATCATATTGAACATGGAATTTAGGTAATAGTGATGTAGGGTCTTTTGAAAGAAAAAGTTGAGAAAGTTTGCTGGAAGGCTTCGAAATAAAGGTTTTAATATAAGCCTTTCCAGGCATACAATCAACAAGTAACTATAGTTACTTGACAATGATTGCCTACATTGTTTACAAAAAGCCAGTCTTTGGACCACTAGATTTTATATTCTATTGTTAATTGGTAATACCATAGCAATTAATTCAACTTTACTATGGTCTAGTGGTCAAAACGTTCGCCTGGAATGCGGGAGAATCGTGGTTTGAATCCCGGTTGGGGCGGACTTTTTTAATTTCTGAATTGTAGTAAATAATAAAATTATTATATATTTTAACAAATAATTTTGCAACGGAACTTGAAAAAGTAATGAGATCCCACGCATAACAAAAACTTGTAAAAATACAGCCAAACCTTACACACTCAAAAATGAGATCTAAAAACGGGCCAAGCTCATCTACCCTTCCATAATTGCGCATTCTTAATTCATAAACGTAGTGTCCCGTAACAGCATCCTTGAAAAGCTTGGCAAAATAAAATTTGCATGATATTATGTTTAAATTAACTAGGAAAACGCTTAAGTCCCGCCGCGTTGATGGATGAGCTTTTTTGTAAGTTTTTAGTTTGCGTAGGACCACTTTTCCTTCGCAAGTTCTTTTTGAATGCATTGTAGGTGATTGTTGTCAAGTTTCTATTGTTACTTGTTAATTGTTATTTAAACCTAAAAAAACTCATATTAAATAAAACCTTTATTTTATGGATTCTGGCTAACTTTTTCAACTTTTTCTTTTAAAAAGCAATAGGCCTACATAACTATTATCTTAATGTACATGTAAAATATGAAGGTTGTAACCCCACCCGTTTGGTCAGAATCGGCCCAAATGTCAGGAAAATATCGCACTAAAAATCGAAAAAAATCGTAAAAGAACGGATAGGCCTATTCATGAGAAATATTTCTTCGATTGTATCCAAAAACAATACAGCTCTAAGTTCAGAGATTTTGAAGGTCCCCTCCAATTTTCATCAAGATCGGAAATGCCGGATATTTTCTCACAGAACCTTAATTTTATGAATTGTGTGAAATTTGAGCGCAACCGAAAAATTATTTCTCATGAAAATCGCAATTTTACGATTTTTTACATTTTTTAAAATTAAGATTTTTTTCGTTTTAAAAATTTCTTCGACTTAGTAATTATTTTTTCACAGAACAACAGAAAATCTGCTAACACCTGGCATCTCAATTCACCAATCACGCTCATCCAAGAACATGCCTGAAAAAGTGTTTGCGAAGCTTCCTAGTTAAGAGAATTCAGAGGCAGGTATTTTGTGGTGGAACTTAACTGCATCTTTGGTTTTGTTCTGCCCAAAAGCGGTGAATTGGTGTTGAAATTATTTATAGGCCTAATTTATAGTTTTTAGCGGTGAAAATTTGTACCTGCCTCTGCCTCCGCCAATAACAGAAACCGATAACAAAATAAGTAAAAGTTTAATATACCTAAAGTTTGGTTTAAATTATAACAAGGCAAATTCTTCAGATAATAACATGTAAGGCATATACAATGTACTGACTATATATAATGATGGGTGCATGATTTAAATCCATTGTTGGCTCATTAAGATGCACATTCACAGTACCTCTGCTGCGTAACGACGAATGACATGCTATATGTAGAGTGGTTACCCAAATGCTTATGTTAGGAGGCATGAAATCTTAAAAGAAATATGTTGAAAGTTGAAAGTAGGCATCAGACAGATATGGCTAAGTTTTGCAAAACAAAACAATATGATGTAGTTTTTGTTCGCTGTTTAAGACAGACATTGGATCGAAGTTGAGAGCGGTGAGTCAGTTCAGAACCAACATAGGGCACCCAGAAAAGGGGGGTACAACAAAACAGACATTCCCAGAAAATGAATACCCTGTATAAAATAAAATGCTAGAATTAAAAGCAAGAGGCATACACTACAAGCAGTGCAGTTCTATGTAAACCACTCCCTGCAAAAATGTACCTATTGCATTTTTAGTGACTAGAGATAGGTAGGCCCTAGCCTACATAGTGAGAGATGGCAATCAATAATACGTAGTTGATAAAATGAAGGGCTGCCGTTAATGATCAATTGATTGATTGGGCTGGGCCTAATTTATATGATACTCGATTTAAATCAAAGTGTGATATTTTTATTTTTAAAATGAAATAAGTATGAAAGTGAAGTATGGAAAGTGGTATGGGGGAGTCTGGAAAGAAAAGGAGTGGATAATGGACTGAAAGACAGGGTTAAAAGTATGTATGAAGTATGTGAAAGCTGTGTAAAAACACAATTTGGATTGTCAGGGTGGTTCCAAATAACAAAAGGGCTATGGCAGAGCAGTGTGTTGTCATCACTGTTATTCATAATCATGATGGATGACATCCACAATAAGGTAAAGATGGAGGCAATGGAAGATGTGGAGGTAATGTTTTTGCCGATGACTTGGTGGCATGGTACCCGAGTATGAGGAGGTACTCCTAAGTAAGATGGACTTGTGGAATAGGAACATAGAAGAAGCTGATATGAAAATAAGTGTGGTAAAGAGTGAGGTTGTAACTATGCCAGGAGAACGGGACACAGGGAATTATCAAACACAGTCAAACATTGGAGGACAAACCCTGAAAGTGGTGGATAGTTTTAGTTAGCTAGATCTAGAAAGTGAAGTAATGGCAAGTGGAAAGATTAAAAAGGAGATCAACATCAGAATACAACAGGCCAGTAACTTCTACCAGTGTGTGAAAGGCCTAGTGAGGGAAAGGGAAATACCCATTCAGTGTAAGATGACACCATATACATGGGCACCGGGAGAGGGGGGGGCGCTTTCAGGAAAAAATAAATATTAAATTTTAACCGGCATTATGCGTTATTAGGCCTAGGCCTACATATAAATGATGTATTTATGAAACCGAAATTCAATTGAAAATTAATATTATTAATATTAATATATTTAATGATGTGATCGGGAGCGGAGTGTTCCTAGTTTTATTTTTCTCAATCAATTGGGGACATTGAGTTCTATCATACAGACAAGTGACAACACTGTAGTCACTCTCACTACGTTTACCAAGGGTTCTAGTCCACACTGGACAGTTATAATCTAGTCCGAGGGCCTACTTCGGTCCAATTTCAAGCCGAACTCGTCACAGCCTGCTAACTATAAGTATACTCATAACCTCCCCATCAAGTTGCAGTGAAGTGTTAAACGCTCGGCTGGCTCAAGACTCGTTGGTGGTTTACTAGTTCAGAGTATTGACTGCACAAAAATTGCATAATTTTGGTATCGTATTCAGCCCACTACTTTTTTCTAAAACCCACCAAACGCATTCTAAAGACCTGATTTTCAAAATTTTGCTTGCGGCGCTCATACAAAAAGGTTCATTGGCATTTTATTTCACTGTCCTCCCAGTAACAACCATCTGCATAGTAGCTCCACAAATCATATGAGCACAGAAAGAAATACCCAAAACATCCTACTGCACTAATTACAGCCCAAAATAATTTGGGGTTTGAGAAACCCCACGCGAGGGATGGTGTTAAGAAATTTCGCGCGAGTGACGGAGGGTTAAGGAAAACTTAACTAAGGCAGTCACAAAAATCTTGTGTTAGTAGGATAGCTCCAAATGAAGTGAAAATGGAAAATGCACTTGATTTAATGTTTAAAAAAATATATATTTCTCTTACAATCAATAGGGACCCTTGATTTTCGCGAGCACTTTATTCGCGAATTTTCGGCGTTTTTTAAGTTTTATGCGATTTTATTCATTTTATTACAAATTCACGAATTTTTCCGCGATTTCACAACTTTTTGCGATGTTTTTCCGATTTTTAGTGTTCAAATCACAAAAAGTGCAGAATTATTTGAAAATCCCGCTAGATTTCGAGTTTCGATCATATTCAAGATGGCTGACTGTGAAATCGATTATTTCGCCAAAAGTTCGACTAATCGATTTTTCGGTCGATAGTCGACTGCTTTTTGGCCTAAATTGCAGCTGTCTTGTATTCTGTGATCACAAACTGCCGATAAAATGACGAAAAAAGCCCGCGCAAGTGTCAATAAAGATAAAGACATGTTATTTGTTTGATTTCAATAGACCTACACCTTGTTTCTTGCATCAGATGTGTTTCCAGGACAACAAAAGAGTTGACAGGCTGTCTGGGCCTACCTAACCTCAAATTCGCGATGTCTGAGGCACTGAGTTAAAGCTGTTTAATGTTAAGTCTACCATAAGAAAATTGTTGATTTGTCAAAATTTTGAAAATAAGTGCCCTAAACATAGCCCTAAGCAATTCAAATGACACTGGACCCTAGGCCTAGGCCTAGTATGGAGCAGGTTTAGGGCCTACCTAGCCCTAGCCTAGGCCTAGGCCATCTTCAGGAAACAACACAGCATTGGACCTTTTGGATACTACGGTTGTATCTAGGCCTAGTCGAGGAATGTCTGCAAAAAATGCACAGAAGAAATTTAACACCGAGATAATGTTATAGAACCTTGGCCTTGACCCCAACCTACACATCTCAAGCCCTAGCCTAGGCCTAGGTAACACTTCATTTTTGTATGACATTCGTTGGTATGTAGTAGCTAGTTCATTTCCTAGGCCTATACCTACCACGATATCAGGCTCTAGTCTCGATTTTTCAAATGGGAACATTAGCCTAGGCCAAGTAAAGCAGTTCTTTTAGGCTTAGGCCCTAGCTATTTTTGCATAGGCCTAGGTCTAGATTAGTGTCTTCCATTACATTCTTGTTATACATAATGATAACATTACAATATGCATGAATGACACAACAGTCACATGCAAATTAACTAATTTATTCACCGCTTTTATTTACCGCTTTTTGTTGAGTTTTGATTTTAACACCGACTTTTTGCACCGCTTTTTAATATTTTTTGTACGCTTTGTGGCGTTTTATTTACCATAAATTAGGGTCCCTAACAATTAATGATTTATTTTGTAAACATTTGACAGGGTTTCCCACTTTTTTTAGAATCAATTTCTCTGACTTTTCCAGGTTTTCCAGGTCTAGTTTTGCTTAATTCCAGGTGTGATACACGCTCAAAAATAGCTTGCCGGGAACGCAGCACCCCCTCAATACGCTCTAAAATTCAGTTCCCCGTACTTCATCAGGGCGGAACTTCGTTTCATGGGCCTGCCCGCAAAATTTCAACGGGGGATCCCATAACAGATACACACATACATAGGCTCAGTGTTGAATTCACGTTTTTCATCCCGGGTGAGCTATATAATACCCTGGGGGTATTATATGGGGACCAAGTACGGGGGGTTTGGGGGCCTTCCCCCAACAATAGCGCCGCAGACGAAAATTTTGAAAATCAGGTTTTTAGAGTGTGTTTGGTACATTTTAGAAAAAAGTTGTGGGTTGAATGCAATACCAAAATAATGTAGTTTTTGTGTTATTGTGTTGTGGACGCTTTCCTAAATATCAGCTAGATTTCACCTTCAAACCGCTAGATTCGTATAAAACGGTTATTGTAGCAACGAAAACAAATGATTTGATTTTAAAAAAAATTTACTTTGGAGTCAGGAAAACATTTTCACAAATTTGGTGAAAATATATGTTTTTGAGTAAACCAAATATAGGCCTAGGGCTAGGCCTAGATTTAAATAAATTCCCATTTTCCCTGACTTTTCCAGGTTTTTGAATTTTTTGCTCAATTCCCTGACTATTCCCTGACATTTTGACCCATATTTTCAATTCCATGACTTTTCCAGGTTTTCCAGGTCGGTGGGAACCCTGTTTGATATAATTTAAATATGCCCTAGTTAGGTCGTTGTTTTGGGTCTCAACTGTGATTGGCTTTTGGGACGTTGCATAAGTAGCCTAGAACTTCATGCTAGCTAGCACTTGCATCGCCCTCAAGTAGTAGGGTAGTGAATAGTGATATAGGGTGTGCTGCAATGTTTTTCTCGCCTATCAAGAAGAGTCAAGTGTTGCTGCTTTTGGATTATGGTAGAAGAAGACACACATATCTCACAATAAAAAAACAAGTCTGGATCACGCCATCTCCCTCTCGATGTGACCTTCGCTGGCAAGTAGTGACCATTGTAAAAGTGCCACCCCATACAAACCTAGGCATTGGAAATTAAAACAAAGGTTTTGTTAAATAGAAACTAATCCTTAGATTTTTAACATTTTCATCCTTAATGACCACTTTATCACTTGTATTGGCTAATTGCAACTTTGTGTTTTTTCTGTTTGCTGATTGCTATGGTCGATTTAGAATTTGATATGATAATCGAGTCGGGTGCATCATTATTAGTAGTAGTAATTTAGGGCGCTTCAACAGTAGAGGTCCATGATATCAATTCTATGCCTCGGATAATCAATCAGGATTTTTCTGCAGAACTGCACTGTAAAAAAATTTTAATTTTGATGCATACAGAATTAAAGAAACCACAAAGGCCTCACACTTCAAAATGTCAATTTTTTTAAAAATCTGAAGTGTTACGAGGTGGACCTATAACCAACAGCCCCCTTACACAAACAGAATTGCATCAAATGGCATAAAAATGTGAAGACATGTGTGAAATTCAGCCTGTCTAATTTGGGCTTAACCGGTACATCATCCAATTTCAATTGTGAATTTTTAGACACACAAAAGATTAATTTTTGTGGTACTTGTTCATTAACGGGACCCCCCTCCAAAAAATGTAAAAATTCAGTAAAAAACATTTCAATAGACAATCAAAACTACTTCGTCTACTCCATCTGAGTTTCAGGAGGTCAGGAAAACAAATTATTTCGAACAAAGCCTCGAAAACATCCTTTCCGGCTACATACTTTGCGCCAGGAGTGACACGGCCTACGCCAACATACTCCACCTACAAAACCTTTAACGTCGCTATTTTAAATATAAAGGACTGTCAATGGAAAAGTACTTTCGTTTAAAATAGCGACGTTAAAGGTTTTGAAGGTTCATTTGGTGTCCGTGAACGTCAATGTCAGCTGCACGGCGACGATTGCTCTCATTTAGGCCTACGCGTTCCAATGGACTGTACTCGCCTTAGTCACGTTGTCTCGTTGAACGTGTGAGCAAGTTCACTGTCATATTCAACTCCTCGCAAGTTGTAATTATTTATTGATAACAGAAACAAGTAAAAAAATGAAGATCGGAGGGACCATTTAACAAAAAATTGAGGGGGGTCCCGTTAATGAACAACTTGAACAAGTACCATTTTTGTAGGCCTGTTTAGGCAGCAGGCCTAGGCCTACCATTTTTCATTACCTACCAACCTTTAACAATGACAACTTTTTACAGTGGTCCAAATTATCAATTTCAGGGTCTAGACTATTTTCAAAGCAACTTAACAGTAGACAACTATCGAAGGTGGGTCGACGTGCGGCCTCCTTTCCTTCACTGACCGTATATGAGTTGGATTTTTGGATTGGATATTGCTTTACGTCTCATATTTATGCAACTTGGCTAATCAAGACGAAGGGAGGGACGTAAGGGATGACGCGGGGGGACAAGGGGTGGACAGGCCTGTGCTGGTCAGAACCAGCCACAAGCATATGGGGAGGGCAGGGGTTCCCCCACGTCGTGGTCGTCTCCGTCTGTGTCATCATCTGTCTGTGTTGTATTTGTCGTCGCCGTCGGGGAGGTAGTCAAAGGGAAGGGGTTCCCCGACGACGACCCAGAGCTCGCCATTAGTTTCAGGGAGTGAAACTCCCCTATTCACGGGCCAAACCGCGAGAAGGTGTCGAGTTGGAATTTGACCTGCAGGTCTAGATTCAAATTTCAAACAGATTTAAAAAATGCAACATTCATACCGGTAGTTAGTGTCGATTCTTACCTTGGGAGTAGAATTATTTGTTGCGCCTGGCATAGCTGTAGAATAATTCTGCACTGGGAATGTGACTGTTCCCGGCATAGAGACGTCCCGCTCAGATTTCCCTGCGTTGAACGTGGATTGCACGACACTCGTCGGGGAGCTGAGTATTCGGACCGACTGGGGGGAGTGAGGGCGGCTGCCCTCTGTGTGACCGTGAGAGTACACTCCGGTCACACACCGCAACGACGATTCTTGTTTCAAGCTATCGTCTACACGGCGTTTCATTTCAATTCACATTTGGAGAGCTGCAAACAAATAACAAAGTTAAAACCAGTCTTATCGTCTACACGGCGATTCATTTCAATTCACATTTGGAGAGCTGCAAACAAATAACTAAGTTAAAACCAATCTACTCAATGAGTCTGGTTGAACTGAGATCAGCGCAGCCAGATTGGTCAATTTCATTGGGAACAATATAGGGAAAATTCACGTTGATCAACCTAGCTACATTCCTTTATTTCTTGCTCTGCTCTTAAATAAAATAATAAAATAAATTGTATTTAGAGTCTACCCACTCAGTTATAACTGATTTTCAGTGGGGGACAGTAAATCAAAGTGACCAAGCCAACCCTGTAGGCCCCGGCGCAAGCAACGAGTGAACGATAACCAACCAAAGATCGAAATTTGTAATAGGAAATATAGCAATTCAGTGGTATGGACAGTGCGAACACACGCGAATCAACGCCAGAATCAACAAGGCCGATTCAGAACAACTCTGAATTTATTATGTGCTTCGTTGCTAGGACGGCTCTAAAGTCACCGTTTACAAACTCCTAAGACAAGAACTGATGGACTTAAGTCCAAATCAGAAGTTAAAAAACTTCTGACTTTGACGGGAATCGAACCCTGGACCTTCTGCATTGGAAGCAGATACGCTAACAACAAGACCAACGAGTCACACAAGACCAACGAGCCACAATACATAGACATGTAGGTCTATGCCTAACATTTAACCTTGTAGACCTACTCACAATTCTTGAAGTGGGACATAAAATTGTAATAGTGTTCCTCCTTTGGAAATATGTCCTCAAAAGAATAAATCTACGGCCTACGGTATCTTTACAGGCCTAGATCAAGCAATAGTTACGTCTAGGCAAGTAACATAGCCTACACTTTTATGCAAAATGCTTGCAGGACTATTTATCAATATAATTTTTAAAGTGGGCCTTTGTCATGGCCTAATTCTTTAAAAAGGCAGACCTTAGCCTACATCCGAGCAAATTAAATGTAGCCTACCGGGATGGTCCTTATTGTGCTTAGGAGTGGGTGAGGGGGTGGGAGGGGGGTGACAAAATTGATCTTAAAAAGTATTTGTAGGCCCATCAATTTTTGTTTTTTTACCTGCAGACCCAGGTGCCATAATGGATAGGCTACAGGCAAAAGGTAGGTCTTGACCTAGGCCTATGTGTTGGGATGCAGGGCTACCTAGGCCTCAAGAGCCTTCCCTGGGGGGTGGCTTAGAAGAGCTATGACCCAAGGGATGCATGCCTATGTGGGTTTATAATCCACGGCCTAGTCCCTAGGCTTACCCATGGCCAAACATTCAGACAAAATGTTTAACCTTGAACAATCCGTATGCCTGGTTACTAGGCCTAGGGCAAGCCAAGCCGAATGAAATTTTTTCTCGTTACCATGGGCTCAAAAAAAGTCCCCCACGATTCACCCAGCTCGCCTAGGGCTAGGCCTCTACGAAATGTAAATAACCAAAAGCACGCCAAGCGAAACGAGATTAAATTAAGACTGCGAGCGAATCACACGACTACTAGACATGGTGGCATAAATTTTACCTGAACGTCGAGCGAGGCAGGACTATGTTGACAACGCATTATTCAGTCTTCATGGAAAATATTAAAACACAAACTATACCACAATTAAGTACCGTCCTCATTACGCACAGTGTCACATACACGACAAAATTGTAATTTCGAGCACAGGTTCATGGTAACACCAACAAAACGAACGAGATGGCCACAAACTTATGTTTTCCTACAAGCGGTCGTCTGGCTGGCGAAAGAGCCAAGAGAACAACTGACTGTGTTTAATGCTCGTTGCGGGGCCTACCGTTCCACCGGAACGGAGCGTCATAACAAAGAGGTCAAACGCAGGCTGCCAATCGAAGCCGAGTAAGCCTACGCCTTCTTTTAATTAAATGCAATACACGACCGTAAGGCATAAAACAAGTGCGAAAATAGCATTTAAAGTAGAACTATTATAATGAGGGAAGATAGTGCGAGAAAACTTTTGACTACCATATTTATCGACTTTCCCAAGGTGAAATGTATCCGAATTACTGTTGGTACCACTG